>JAJQKJ010002382.1:80000-125227 GCA_029574335.1 Rana kukunoris | reverse complement strand
GACCTTAAAACAGTCTCTACAATTCAGAGACGCACTTCAAAATAAGTCCACAGCGTTCAGCAAAATAGAATCATTAGGCATAAAGAATGTGATACTTACAAACCAGACCCCCCCCCCCCCCCCAAAGTGCCATCAGAGCGTCAGCTTCCACTGAGAAGTTTTCGCTATAAAAGACTAAAATAACAAACCGCACACATCACCGCTTTGGCAGGTAAAGCTGCGCATGCAAACTACTCCACCTTCTCCCACTAAGAGCCGTTGAATGACGAGACACTTAATGGACGCTGAGAGTGGAAACCTTTTACAGAACAAATCAATTGCAGAGCACTCTAGACAGGTACACGTCTGGTACAAAACACTGGTGACCCAGGGCGAGAGGGGAGCGAAATGTCAAAGACTTCAAGCTATGATTCTGCAAGAAACAAGAGTCCCCCTTCTGCGCTTTTAAATGTATTGAAGCACAAGATATAATTTTATTTTCTGGACGTGAGCAATACAGAAATATGGAAGACTGTAACTGTGCCTGTGAAACTCACAAAAGAAAAAAAAGTTTACTTCAGTACACTGCATTGCACGGATCTTTACTGTAAAATGGATGAACACAGAATGAACAGGGAGTATGCAACCCAAGCAGCTGTGACTCTTCCCCCTTTACACCCTCATTATTATTACATTGCATCACTGATGGTACAATGGACAAAAAAAGTTTAATCATACTTCTCTGGCTGTAGCACACCCCCTAAAGAGCCACTGGCTCTGCCAATGATGAAACGCGTTGACACATAGGGGCTCACTGTACAAATTATAATTTTTTATTCTTATCTAAATTGTTGAACACTTTTGACTATACTATGTACTTTTTTCAATAAATATTTAATATTTCTCCATTTTGTGTAAAGGAGCACTGTGATATGAAGGGTCCCCTTTATATCAATGTGCAACTTTACATTGCAATACCCCCAATAATACCCCCCCCATCTAAATGCCCCTTTGCAGCCATGCCCCCCCTTTCCCCATCTAAAATGACTGCCCCTTTGAATCTCCCCTGGACAGTCCTAGCTTCAGCAGAGGCAGTCATCAGTCCGTGTGTCCTTTGCCAGGTCTCCTGCCTCACCGACAATTTCATCTCATCAGCGGGGCAGGGAGTGGGAGGAGCTGCAAATCTGGACAGAGGGCGGGAGCCCTCCGGAGATAACCTGCTTATTAATATGAAGCGACTCCCGCTCTTTGTGAAGATCACCTCCTGCCCCCTGCCGTGCTGATAGGATGGCACCGTCGTGGCGGGGAGGCCCTGGAGAGGACACATAGTCTAAGTGGCACGACAGAAGATGAGAGATGACCGCGGTCAAATGATAGCCTTGTCCGGACCATGGTTGCCGCTCACCTTCTGCTACGTGGCCTGGTTATTAACAGGACACAGGACCAGTACCAGTCTGCGGCCCAGGGGTTGGGGACCCCCTTCTCTAGAAGACAAGTGGAAGTAAAAGAGAAGCCAATAAAGGGTGGAATGGGGTGAGGGGGGGCCTGCTCATCCAACACAAAGACTCTGTGTCAAAGGCACAGCTCCTCCTGCCCTCCCCTAAAGTCCTGACCATGACTTCATTGATGGCTACATGGCAATTTTTGGGATGGGCTTCCTAATAACAAGACAACTGTTGACCCTTTTTATTTATTTTTAATTACTTGAATTTTATACTTTGATCAGATATTCCCCTTAATTTATTTTTTTATGATTGCTCAGAAATGACCCCGCAGTCCGCACGCTGAGGACAGACCAGTACCAGTCCGCAGCCGGGGGGTTGGGGATCCCTGCTCTAGTAGACGAGTGGAAGTAACAGAGAAAAAGGCAAGTCAGTAAAGGATGGAAGGGGTGAGGGGCATCTAAGCTAGGTTGAATGTACTCTAAGGTCTGCTCATCCAATACAAAGACACTATGTCAAAGGCACAGCCCCTCCTTAGGATTAGGCAAAGTTATCTTGTTACTTTCCGGAGAGGTTTTGTGGCCGGCGAGTCACCGTACCTTTAAATGACCGGTCTGATCAGGGACGCTCGGTGTAATGGCCGTGACTCGTTTTACAATGTACAAAGCAGTTTACAGAGGTCGGGCAATCAGGGGGATTGTCATAAAAATGTTACTAAAGCTTTCATTACAAATAAAGAGCAGGAAAAAAAAAATGGTATCAACAGGAACCATTTTCTGCCCTTATTATTTATTATTAGGTTTATTTTAGACCAGTGAACATGTTTATCTTGATGTAAATTGGTGATCTGGCTACTTTTACAGAAAGGATAAGTGCACTTTTCGTGGAAGCCAGTGGAGGGATTGGCAGAGAGGGGTGGACAATGAGTGAAAGCCAGTGGAGGGACTGGTAATGAGGGGTGGTGGACATTGGAGTAGAAGCCAGTGGAGTGATTGGCAGTAAGAGATGGTGGACATTTAAGCGGAAGCTAGTAGAGGTATTGGCAGTGAGGGGTAGTGGACATTGCCAATCCCACCATAGGTTTTCACCCAATGTACACTACCCCTCACTGCCAATACCTCTACTAGCTTCCACTCAAATGTCCACCATCCCTTACTGCCAATCCCTCAGTTGGCTTCCATTCAACGGTCCAACACCCCCTCACTGCCAATCCCCCCACTGGCTTCCACTCACTGTCCAGCACCCTTCTCTGACAATTTCTTCATTGGATTCTACTCAATGTCCACCACACCTCCTTGCCAAGACATCCAAAGATTTCAACTCGAATGCCCACCACCCCTTACTGCCAATCCCTCCATTGGCTTTCACTCAGTGAGGGGTGGTAGGCATTCAAGTAGAAGCCAACAAAGGGATTGGCAGTAAGGGGTGGTGGACATTGAGTTGAAATCTTTGGAAATCTTGGCAAGGAGGTGTAGTGGACATTTAGTAGAATCTAGTGGAGAAATTTGCAGAGAAGAGTGCTGGACAATGAGTGGAAGCCATTGAAGAGATTGACAATTAGGGGCTGGGGGCTGTGGACTCTGAAAGGAAGAAATGAGAAGGATTGGCAGTGAGGAGTGGTGGACACGGAGCAGGAGCCAGTGGAGGGATTGGCAGAGTGGGGGGATGGACACTGAGTAGAAGCCAGTGGAGGGATTGGCACCAAAATGGACATTTGAGTGGAAGCTAGTAGAGGGATGGTTGACACTGAGTGGGAGCCAGTGAAGGGATTGGCAGAGGTGGAGGGGTGGACACTGAGTAGAAGCTAGTGGGGAGATTGAAAGTAAGAGTTGGACATTGAGTAAAAGCCAGTGGAGGAATTGGCAGTGAAGGGTGATGGACATTCGAGTGGAAGCTATTGGAGGGATTGGCAGTTATTGGTGGTCAACACTGACTGGAAGACATGAGAGGTGTTGGCATTGAGGGGTAGTGGACATTTGAGTGGAAACCAACAAAGGGATTGGTAGTGAGGGGTGGTGGACTTTGAGTTGAAGTCTTTGGATGTCTTGGCAAGGAGGTGTGGTGGACATTGAGTAGAACCCAATGGAGAAATTGGCAGAGAAGGGTGCTGGACAATGAGTGGAAGCCAGGATTGCCAGTGAGGGGTGTAGGACATTTGAGTGGAAGCTAGTAGAGGTATTGGCAGTGAGGGGTAGTGGACATACAGTAGCCAATCCATCCATTGGCTTTCACTCAATGTCCACTACCCCTCGCTGCCAATACCTCTACTAGCTTCCACAGCCCCTAATTGTCAATCTCTCCACTGTCTTCCACTCATTGTCCAGCACCCTTCCCTGACAATTTCTCTACTGAATTCTACTCAATGTCCACTACACCTCCTTGCCAAGACATCCAAATATTTTAACTCGAATGTCCACCACCCCTTACTGCCAATCCCTTGGTTGGCTTCCACTCGAAACCCACCTCCCCTCACTGAGTGAAAGCAAATGGAGGGATTGGCAGTGAGGGGTGGTGGAAATTGAGTTGAAGTCATTGTATGTCTTGGCAAGGAGGTATGGTGGACATAGAGTAGAATCCAATGGAGAAATTGACCAACAGTAAGAAATGGTGGACATTTGAGTGTAAGCTAGTATAGGGATTGGCAGAAAGGGGCGATTGACACTCAGTTAAAGTCATTGGCAAGGAGGTCTGGTGGACATTACGTAGAATGCCAGTGGAGCAATTGGCAGAGAAGGGTGCTGGACAAGGAGTGGAAGCCAGTGGAGGGATTGGCAGTGAGAGGTGTTGGACATTTGAGTGGAAGACAACAGAGGGATTGGCAGTGTGGAGTGGTGCACACTGAGTGGGGGCCAGTGGAGGGATAGGCAGTGAGGAGTGGAGGGGTGGTTAGAAGAGTTCATGATTACACTAGAAAAGTAAGACAAGTTGGTTACACTGAGCATCCTGGCGTTAGGCAAGGGACTGACGGTCGCTCTTTTGATCTCGGTGGAAATAAAAGTACAAAGAATAAATAAAAATGAAGATCAAAAAAGCACTTTGCTTCTTTTTTTTTTGTCAACATGCTTCTGATTATTAATGGAAAAATTTCAGGAGACTTTTGTAGTATTCGGAGCTCTTGAATCTCGGGATTGATCTACGTCTACATCAGAATGGTGGGATTTTTTGGGGGTTTGTGTTCTTTTTTTTCTCTTATGAACAACCTAATAAATAATAATAACTTATTTTATTTACAGGCTTTCATCGGGTCAATAGACCCCCCCCCCCCCCCATGGTGGCAAATCTGTGGCTTTTGCCTTGTCTGCCATCCTGGCAGGCTCGCCAACCCTCCAGATATCCGTTTCACAAGCTCACTTTATTACCACTCCAGTCCCGGCAAAACCCTCATTTTTTTTGTTTGCATGAGGTGTGTAAAAGGAAATAACGATACAGTACAAGGCCGATATTATACACCGTATAGGAACGCTAAAACTATTTAATATTTCTAAGTTATGAAAGCCCAGAAAATAGAGCCGTATGACTTTTCCATCAACCGTAATAACAAGTTTCTCTTCAGATGAAAACACGAGGTCACACGACATCCAGCAATGAGCGGCCTTTCACGTCCCTTCAAAACTCTATTCATTTTTTAAATACCGTGTTTTTCAGAAAAATAAATGAGGTTGTAGAAGAAGTCATATTGACCCATAATTTGGTTTAAAGAATATTTTCCCTTACATCACAGATTGCCAAATATCTAAAATATTACCCATTACGGTCTATCATTACGTCTTTCAGAATGGAAGTAAATTCAAGGTCTCCTATACTGAGGATGGCCAAGATCCTTCGACTTGATACAGAGAACAAAACAAAAAATTCAATTTCCTGTCAAATAGTTTGTAAAGCCGATCACAAAATACATGATATGAGCAGAAGGTTTGGATAATCTACCGTCACACTCATAGGAGCTTGTGGAAACCCCATTCTAAAACCATGACCATCAATACGGAGTTGGCCCACCTCCTCTCCGTGGCCATCAATACGGAGTTGGCCCACCTCCTCTCCGTGGCCATCAATACGGAGTTGGCCCCACCTCCTCTCCGTGGCCATCAATACGGAGTTGGCCCCACCTCCTCTCCGTGGCCATCAATACGGAGTTGGCCCCACCTCCTCTCCGTGGCCATCAATACGGAGTTGGCCCCACCTCCTCTCCGTGGCCATCAATACGGAGTTGGCCCCACCTCCTCTCCGTGGCCATCAATACGGAGTTGGCCCCACCTCCTCTCCGTGGCCATCAATACGGAGTTGGCCATCCTCCTCTCCGTGGCCATCAATACGGAGTTGGCCATCCTCCTCTCCGTGGCCATCAATACGGAGTTGGCCATCCTCCTCTCCGTGGCCATCAATACGGAGTTGGCCATCCTCCTCTCCGTGGCCATCAATACGGAGTTGGCCCACCTCCTCTCCGTGGCCATCAATACGGAGTTGGCCCACCTCCTCTCCGTGGCCATCAATACGGAGTTGGCCCACCTCCTCTCCCTGGCCATTAATGTGGAGTTGGCCCACCTCCTCTCCCTGGCCATTAATGTAGAGTTGGCCCACCTCCCCTCCATGGCCATTAATGTGGAGTTGGCCCACCTCCTCTCCATGGCCATTAATGTGGAGTTGGCCCACCTCCTCTCCATGGCCATTAATGTGGAGTTGGCCCACCTCCTCTCCATGGCCATTAATGTGGAGTTGGCCCACCTCCTCTCCATGGCCATTAATGTGGAGTTGGCCCACCTCCTCTCCATGGCCATTAATGTGGAGTTGGCCCACCTCCTCTCCATGGCCATTAATGTGGAGTTGGCCCACCTCCTCTCCATGGCCATTAATGTGGAGTTGGCCCACCTCCTCTCCATGGCCATTAATGTGGAGTTGGCCCACCTCCTCTCCATGGCCATTAATGTGGAGTTGGCCCACCTCCTCTTCATGGCCATTAATATGGATTGGGCCATCTCACCCCCATAACCATCAATATTGAGTTGGTTACTGTAACGTTCAGGGGTTAATGCTGTTTACAATATTCCATTCCACCAACCCAGGACAGCTTATTGACGCTCCACAATCCAGCAGACGAACACGGCCCATACGGAGTCCCCAGAAACGAGACACACAGCTCTGTTCTCTGGTTCAACAAATAGATCCTTTAATGGTAAACTCAGGTTTTTATACAGTAGAAACCCCAAGGAACAATGGCTTAACTCCACCCACAACATGACACAATGAGCCCAATACACATCTTTAGTCAGACTTTCTGGCACCGAGATAATCTACATGAGCTAATTAGCTACAGCTGACAAGTCGGCCTTTAAGACTCCGGCTTCTTTCACCTGCTATACATTACACATTCCTTTAGTAAACATAAGTCAGACATCTGACCTTTAGACTGTGCCAACTCACAACACACATTATCATCAATAGAACTTCACACAATACAGTGTCAATTAGCATAACACAATGAAAAGATCTTTAGAAGCCAAACTAAGGTTAGTTTACATGACAGTAGCAGATTTAATTACCCCCTTAACAGTCTGTGTTCCCGCATGAATGAATCACTCTATTGACCGGTTGGGTTTAGAATCAACAACCTGTAATATTTCAAGATATCCTGCAATACATTGTGAATTATCATTACTGTCCGATCTCATGTAATCCGAGATATCATTTCTCAGTCATCCTATGCCCCTAGTGGACATAGGATGACCCTAGACACAAGAGTCATTGGTGAAGCTAAAACAGGAGTACCCCACACCCTTCAAGAGCCTCTGGGTCCCACAGGCCATTTCTTTACAGTTACCTTACCCCATGGCCATCAATATGGAGTTGGCCACCTCCTCTCCATGGCCATTAATATGGAGTTGGCCACCTCACCCTATGGCCATTAATAAGGAGTTGGCCCCCTCCTCTCCATGGCCATTAATAATGAGTTGGCCCCTTCCTTCTCATGGCCATTAATATTGACCTTGCCACATTACTCCATGACATGACCATTAGTATGGAGTTGGCCCCCTCACCCCATGGCCATTGATATAAAGTTGGTCCCCAAATGCCCACCACCCTTCACTGCCAATCCCTCCCACTGGCTTTTACCCAATGTCCAACTCCCCTCTTTGCCAATACCTCCAATGAATTCCACTCAGTGTCGATTACCTCTTACTTCCGATCCCTCCACTAGCTTCCACTCAAATGTCCACCATCCGTTACTGCCAATCCCTCCAATGGTAACAATGCATTAGTGGAGGAGGATGACTGATATGGTGATCACAAGACTGGTAACAATGTATCAGTCATCCTCCACTAATACAGCGATCACAGGAGTGGTAACAATGTATTAGTGGAGGATGACTGATACAGCGATCACAGGAGTGGTAACAATCTATCAGTCATCCTCCTCCACCAATACAGCGATCACAGGAGTGGTAACAATGTATCAGTCACCCCCCCTCCACTACTAGTGATTACAGGAGTGGTATAAGTGGCAGAGGATGACCTCCTTAGAACTCTTAAAGGGCCGGGAGGCTGGAGGTGTGAAAAGGGTTAATGTAATCAAAAACAACCCAGAGTTCATCAACCAGAGAGATCGGCGATCACAGGAGTGGTAACAATGTATCGGTCACCCCCCTCCACTAATACTGTGTTACTACTCCTGTGATCACTGTATCAGTTATCCTCCTCCATCAATAGTGATCACAGGAGTGGTAACAATGTATCAGTCATGCCCCTCCACTAATACACTGTTACCACTCCTGTGATCACTATTAGTGGAGGGGGATGACCGATACATTGTTACCACTCCTGTGATCGCTGTATTGGTGGAGGGGGATGACTGAAACATTGTTACCACTCCTGTGATCGCTGTATTGGTGGAGGAGGATGACCGATACAGTGATCACAAGAATGGTAACAATGTTTGTCATCCCCCTCCACTAGTGATCACAGGAGTGGTAACAATGTATCGGTCACCCCCCTCCACTAATACTGTGTTACTACTCCTGTGATCACTATTAGTGGAGGGGGATGACTGATACATTGTTACCACTCCTGTGATCACTATTAGTGGAGGGGGATGACTGAAACATTGTTACCACTCCTGTGATCGCTGTATTGGTGGAGGAGGATGACCGATACAGTGATCACAAGAATGGTAACAATGTTTGTCATCCCCCTCCACTAGTGATCACAGGAGTGGTAACAATGTATCGGTCACCCCCCTCCACTAATACTGTGTTACTACTCCTGTGATCACTATTAGTGGCAGAGGAGGACTGATACATTGTTACCACTCCTGTGATCACTATTAGTGAGAGGGGATGACTGAAACATTGTTACCACTCCTGTGATCGCTGTATTGGTGGAGGAGGATGACCGATACAGTGATCACAAGAATGGTAACAATGTTTGTCATCCCCCTCCACTAGTGATCACAGGAGTGGTAACAATGTATCGGTCACCCCCCTCCACTAATACTGTGTTACTACTCCTGTGATCACTATTAGTGGCAGAGGAGGACTGATACATTGTTACCACTCCTGTGATCACTATTAGTGGAGGGGGATGACTGAAACAGTGTTACCACTCCTGTGATCGCTGTATTGGTGGAGGAGGATGACCGATACAGTGATCACAAGAATGGTAACAATGTTTGTCATCCCCCTCCACTAGTGATCACAGGAGTGGTAACAATGTTTCAGTCACCCTCCTCCACTAATAAGGACGAGTAGCGATTCCCCGGACTCCTGGGCGCGGTCGGTCGCAGGGAGAAGTTCGGGGGAGGGGGGGCGGCCTCCGATTTGCCGATCTTATCATACAGACAAATGATGGGAATCGTTGGGTTTTAATCTCGGCGTCTCACACCTGGGAGATCATTTAGAACCCATTAGGAACGGAGAGAAGGAAAAACAATCCGGCTGCCATTTAATTAGAGAAGAAAATGAATTGAGAGCGAATGACTAACAGGGGCGGAGAGGCGGGTGGCGGACGCACACGGGGGCCACTGCGGCTTGTTGGATATAAACCAACATCCAAGGGAGGGGGATCATTTAACCCCTCGTAGTCCCCGTGATTGGTGGGACTCCGGATCAAAACATAGGAAGATTGGATGAAGTGTACACAGGAGCTCTCTATTGGCAAAAAAATGAAAATCCCCCCAGAGGTGATTAAATACCAAGAAAATAAATATCTATCTGTGTGAACAAAAGATAAAAATCTCATACGGGTACAGCGTGGCATGATAGCGTAATTGTCATTCAAAGTGTGACGGCGCTCTGAAAATTGTCCTGGGCAGGAAGGGGGGAAAGAGCCTGGTAGGGAAGTGGCCCATATGCCGGTGCCTACACTGCCTATCAATCCAGCACGATCAGAACGCAGGACCGATCTAAAAGTCGGCATTTCTTTCTGGGTAATCCGTCGATCTCCGGGCGCGCCCCCTCATTTTTTTTTTTTGAAGCTTTCATGAATGAAGGTGAATTCCTTGATTAGTGATAGGCCGTACTGATAGGTGACAGTGATGGGCACTATTGAGGCAGCACTTATAGTTGGCACTGGTGGGCACCGATGAGGCGGCACTGGTGGGTGGTAATGATGAGGAAGCACCGATAGGCAGAACTGATGCGCAATGGTTGGCAGCACTGTTGGGACTGCACTGTGATTGGCCCTTTAACCCAAACCGTAAACAGAGGGGAGGGGCACGATCACTGGAGGACGGCCATGTACGCCCTCCCAGTAAGGTAAGCCCACAGTGTAGCCATCTTTCTGCGATAGCGCGGGCGGGAAGTGGTTAAGGGCCTCGCAACAACCAATCAAAATAATATTGGATTTAAGGTTGAAAGAAAAAAAAAAATTACAATAAAACTTTTACATTGTTTACAAAATAAAAAGAAAAAAAAAAGAATCAACTCAAAGAACCAAAAACATTCCATGAAAAACTCTGTAGAGAGAATCGTGTGCTGATCTCTTGGCGTCGGCCGTACACATATATATGCCGCCACGTGGAAACAATGTACCGAGCTGGGAGCGGTGAGCCCCCGATGAATACTTGCCATCAGAAGCTTTCCAATCATGTGACTGAAACAGCCAATCACATGACCCGAATGCCCACCTTCACCACCTTAGAACTCTTAAAGGGCCGGGAGGCTGGAGGTGTGAAAAGGGTTAATGTAATCAAAAACAACCCGGAGTTCATCAACCAGAGAGAT
This sequence comes from Rana kukunoris, assembly GCA_029574335.1. Taxonomy (NCBI): domain Eukaryota; kingdom Metazoa; phylum Chordata; class Amphibia; order Anura; family Ranidae; genus Rana; species Rana kukunoris. The sequence goes on along the minus strand of JAJQKJ010002382.1, from coordinate 114,594 downwards.
CAGCGATCACAGGAGTGGTAACAATGTATCGGTCACCCCCCTCCACTAATACACTGTTACTACTCTTGTGATCGCTGTATCAATCACCCTCCTCCATCAATAGTGATCACAGGAGTGGCAACAAGGTTTCAGTCATGCCCCTCCACTAATACACTGTTACCACTCCTGTGATTACTGTATTAGTGGCAGAGGAGGACTGATACATTGTTACCACTCCTGTGATCGCTAGTAATGGATGAGGATGATCGATACATTGTTACCACACCGGTTATCACTGTATCAGTCATACCCCTCCACTAATACATTGTTACCACTCCTGTGATCGCTAGTAATGGATGAGGATGATCAATACAGTGATAACAGGTGTGGTAACAATGTATCAGTCATCCTCCTCCACTAATACATTGTTACCACTCCTGTGATCGCTAGTAATGGATGAGGATGATCAATACAGTGATAACAGGTGTGGTAACAATGTATCAGTCATCCTCCTCCACTAATACATTGTTACCACTCCTGTGATCGCTATATTAGTGGAGGAGGAGGACTGATGCATTGTTACCACTCCTGTGATCACTGTATTGGTAGAGGAGGATGATCGATACAGTGATAACAGGAGTGGTAACAATGTATCAGTCATGCCCCTCCACTAATACACTGTTACCACTCCTGTGATTACTGTATTAGTGGCAGAGGATGACTGATACATTGTTACCACTCCTGTGATCACCATTAGTAGAGGAGGATGACTGATACAGCGATCACAGGAGTGGTAACAATGTATCAGTCATACCCCTCCACTAATACATTGTTACCACTCCTGTGATCGCTGTATTGGTAGAGGAGGATGATCGATACATTGTTACCACTCCTGTGATCACTGTATTAGTGGAGGGGCATGACTGACACAGTGATCACATAAGTAGTACCAATTTTTCGATCATCCTCCTCCACTAATAGTGATCACAGGAGTGGTAACAATGCATTAGTGGAAGAGAATGACTGATACATTAATGTCACTCCTGTGATCACTATTGATGGAGGAGGATGACTGATACAGTGATCACAGGAGTGGTAACAATGTATCGGTCATCCTCCTCCACTAATACAACCTCCAGGAAAGTCCTGCATGCAGCATCTTTTTTGCGCGGTGCAAAAAGCGTAAAAAAACCCTCATCACCTTCCACAGAAATCAATGGAAATGCATCACAGAACGCATCAAAAACGCACCATGGTGCATTTTCCGCTCCCATGTCCACATTACACAAGTGCATGCTGGGAGTCAATAATGTGATTGGCCCAGGAAAGGTCAGTGTTAAGAAGTTAAAATGGCATTAAAAAAATAAATAAACGGGGGGGGTTTCAAGAAAAACACAAAACGCATCAACCAGCCAGTAATTGTGTGTAGAATCTCTGGATGGGGCCCAATATTATGATGGGGGCCCCTGAATCTGCAGGTCCAACAGCCCCTATGTTAATCCGGCCCTGAGAAGAAGAGACCCTGGTAAAGTCAGCGTGCCCCTTTCATAGGGCGCCCATGGCACTTACCTTCTGTGGCAGACCCTGGATATACCGCCTGGATGTTGTGGAGTGTGAAGGGGACCTCACTGCTTCCTTCTCTGGGGCCACAGGTGAGCGGGCCGATTAACTGGGGAAGAGATCACCTGAGGAGGAGGAGGAGACTCCCCACACCTGGAGGAAATCAGGACCCCTGCAATGTTCTGTGTCTGGCAGAGGAGGAATCTGCTGAACTCAGGACAGATCTCTGACCCGGATCACTTACCTTCCCTGGAGGTGAGTACATACCCTGGAAGATTCCTCTAGGGCTGTCTTTTATATACAGTATCTTGTTTATAGTAATACCTGTACAGGAGATGAGATCTGATTGGCTCATACATACTGTAATGGATCTGATCCTGGACAATGCTGTGTGTTTTACAATCCCCCCCCCCCCGCACTGTGTTATCATGTGAGGTGGGGGTGGGGAATTTGTGCTATAAAAATAATATGTTAGAGAGGGGGGGGGGGATAATTTATTTGTTTTTCTTTGGCTGGGTGTTTTGGGAAATTGTGCTGGATGGGGGAATTTTCAGGGGTAGAAGATTTGCACTAGACTCAGGGATTTTAGCTGGGAGCATATGATGAGGGGGGGGGGGGGGGGGATTTGAGGGACACAAATATTTGTGTTGGGGGGGGGGGGGGGGGGGGCGGGTATCGAATTTGGACTGGGAGAAAGGGAAATTTAAGCTTAAGGCCCCTTTTACATTGCTGCAATTATTATTTTTTTATTATCATCATTATTATTTTTTGTGTTAATATTATTATTATTATATTTTTTGTGGATGTTTTTATTATATTTTAATTGTTATGTATTTTATTATTGTTATTATTATTATTACAACTGTTTTTTTTATTTTTTGTGGGTTTTTTATTATTATTGTTTTTTTTTTATTACTTTTTTTTTTTTTTTTTATTATTTTAATAATTTTTTTGTGGTTTTATTATTTTGTGGATTTTTTTTTTATATTTTAATTGTTATGTATTTTAATATTATTATTATTATTACTGTTTTTTATTACTCTGTGTTTTTATTATACTTTGTGGTTCTTTTTTATTACTTTAAATGTTATTTATTTTGTGGTTTTATATTATTATTATTATTATTTTTTGTGGATTTTTTTATGTTTTTTTTTTATTATTATATTTTAATTGTTATGTATTTTATTATTATTATTATTATTATTACTGTTTTTTTATTCTTATTTGTGTTTTATTATTATTATTTGTGGTTCTTTTTTATTACTTTTAATGTTATTTATTTTGTGGTTTATTATTATTACTGTGTTTTTATTATTTATTTTGTGTTTTTTTTTTTTTTTTTTTTTTTTTTGTGGGTTATTTTTTATTATTATTACTACTGTTGTTGTTTTTTTTTATTTTATTATTAGTGTGATTTTAGGGAATACCTGTGTAGAATTTGAGCTCTATGGACCTCAACTGGCATCAAAGTCGGACGATAGTAGTACAATACTTTTGGCTTGAAGTCGCACAGATATGAATGGTGCTCATTGGAAATCATGAAGGGGGGGGGGGGTGACTTGTTATGCAACTTTGCACTCCTAAGTCGCAGGAGAAGTCGCACAAAAGTGTGAAAGGGGCCTAAAGAGAAGTTTCACCCAAAAGTGGAACTTCCGCTCGTTTTTCTCAGTATGTGAAGCGGTTTGCTTTTAGTTTTTGCGGCGGTGGGCGGACCTCCGCTTTATGACCGGATATCTTAAAAGTACAGTGCAATTTATATTTGCTGTTTTATCTCCCATATTAGTGGCGTTCTATTCCCGGTGTTGATTGTTTTGTCTTACCTTGTAACGAGGGATCACGTGCAGTTTGTAGCGTCAATCTCCTCCCTCTATGTCCATGTATTCATTCACCTTGCTTGTTCTGGGTCACACAGCATCCAATCCGTGCCTCGGGCAGTTCTCTGTGGCACCTCCCAACTTTTTGATTTGAGAATGAGGTACACCGAATCGCAAATGTATGTTGGCGGAGGACACACCCCCTGCCACCCTCCCCCTTAACCACTTCAGCCCCGGACCAATATGCAGGTAAAGGACCTTGCCCTCTTTTGCGATTTGGCACTGCGTCGTTTTAACTGATAATTGCGCGGTCGTGCGACGTGTTTCCCCCCCCCCCCCCAAACAAAATTGGCGTCCCCCCCCCCACGAATAGAGCTTTCTTTTGGTGGTATTTGAATACCTCTGCGTTTTTATTTTTTTGCACTGTAAACAAAAATAGAGCGACAATTAAAATATATATATATATATATATATATATATATATATATTTTTTTTTACCAAAAATATGTAGAAGAATGCGTATTGGTCGTTTGGTCAGTTTGTGAGGAGAAAAAAATATTTATATATTTTTTTTTTTTTTTTAATTTTGATATTTATTAAATCAAAAAAAGTAAAAAAAAAAATACATATATTATTTTTAAGTTCTTTTGATTTAATAAATATCACATTTTTAAAAAAAATATATATATTTTTTTCTCCTCAGTTTGGACCGATACGCATTCTTTTACATATTTTTGGTAAAAAAAAAATTATATATATATATAATTTTTTTTTTACCAAAAATATGTAAAAGAATGCGTATCGGTCCAAACTGAGGAGAAAAAAAAAAATTAAAAAAAATTGTGATATTTATTAAATAAAAAAAAGTTAAAAATAATATATGTATTTTTTTTTTTTTACTTTTTTTGATTTAATAAATATCAACATTTTAAAAAATATATAAATATTTTTTTTCTCCTCAGTTTGGACCAATACGCATTCTTCTACAGATTTTTGGTAAAAAAAAAAATCACAATAAGCGTTTATTGATTGGTTTGCGCAAAAGTTATAGCGTCTACAAAATAGGGGATAGTTTTATGGCATTTTTATTTATTATTATTTTATTTTTATTTTGCTAGTAATGGCGGCAATCTGCGTTTTTTTTTTTTTTTTTTTTTTTTTTCGGCGGACACGTTTGACATGTTTTTGGGACCAATAACGTTTATACAGCAATTGGTGCTATAAAACTGCACTGATTCCTGTAAAAAATCTGACTGGCAGGGAAGAGATTAACCAGTAGGGGGAGCTGAAGGGGTTAATATGTTCCCTAGGGAGTGATTCTAACTGTAGGGGGGAGGGGGACTCACAAGGGGAGGAGACTGATCTGTGTTCCTCTGTACTGGGAACACACATTGGTCTCCTCACCTCTGACAGGACGTTGATCTGTGCGTTTACACCCCATCATTACACAGATCCATGATCCTGCCGTGATTTCCGGCAATCGCGGGTAGCCGGCGGACATCGCGGCCGCCGGGCACGCGCACTGGGTCACGAGTGATGACGCGGATGCGCGAGCCCTAGTTTGCCGGGGAAAAAATACGTCATATGACGTCCACCCGGAGGGAGGGAGGGTTCCTGCCGGTGTCATTTTATAATGACCCGGTAAGGAAGGGGTTAAAAGAGACTTGTACAAAAAAAAAAGGATTATAGCACTGACCAGGTGTGAAACGCGTTGGCTGTTTTACGATTCTTGTTGTGTATTTGCGGTGTTTGCCTATGTTTCTTCTATAAAGACAACTCAAGAGTTCTTTGGTGTGCGGCCGTCCATCCGTTTCCTGCTATTTCATGATTGCCTAGTGCATTTTCGGCACCCATACTCGCCTGGATCTGTCCATGATTGCACTCGGGACCCACCTGGAGCGGTGAACTTTCTTACACCCAGTACAAGGAGGTAAAGGGGTCCAGAGGTGCAGGCTTCTGTGTAATGTAAAGGGGTGCTGTGTAATGTAAAGGGGTCCAGAGGCGCAGGGTGCTGTGTAATGTAAAGGGGTCCAGAGGTGCAGTGCGCTGTGTAATGTAAAGGGGTGCAGGGTGCTGTGTAATGTAAAGGGGTTCAGTGGTGCAGGGTGCTGTGTAATGTAAAGGGGTTCAGTGGTGCAGGGTGCTGTGTAATGTAAAGGGGTCCAGAGTGCTGTGTAATGTAAAGGGGTCCAGAGGTGCAGGGTGCTGTGTAATGTAAAGGGGTCCAGAGGTGCAGGGTGCTGTGTAATGTAAAGGGGTTCAGTGGTGCAGGGTGCTGTGTAATGTAAAGGGGTCCAGAGTGCTGTATAATGTAAAGGGGTCCAGAGGTGCAGGGTGCTGTGTAATGTAAAGGGGTCCAGTGGTGCAGGGTGCTGTGTAATGTAAAGGGGTCCAGAGGTGCAGGGTGATGTGTAATGTAAAAGGGTGCAGGGTGCTGTGTAATGTAAAGGGGTCCAGAGGTGCAGGGTGCTGTGTAATGTAAAGGGGTCCAGAGGTGCAGGGTGCTGTGTAATGTAAAGGGGTTCAGTGGTGCAGGGTGCTGTGTAATGTAAAGGGACCCAGAGGTGCAGGGTGCTGTGTAATGTAAAGGGACCCAGAGGTGCAGGGTGCTGTGTAATGTAAAGGGGTCCAGAGTGCTGTGTAATGTAAAGGGGTTCAGTGGTGCAGGGTGCTGTGTAATGTAAAGGGGTCCAGAGTGCTGTGTAATGTAAAGGGGTCCAGAGGTGCATGGTGCTGTGTAATGTAAAGGGGTCCAGGGTGCTGTGTAATGTAAAAGGGTCCAGAGGTGCAGTTGTGGAGAGGGGGTACACAGTAGCGAAAAAAGATATTGAAGGATGCAGGGGGCACAATGGGGTGTTTTTACATTTTAAGTTGTGGGGGTGCCAAATGCTCTAGGGACGCCCCTGCACTGTGCCAATCCACCGTCAAGGCTATGAAGGGGTTACTCTAAGTTTGTGGTGTCGTAACACTGGGGGGATTTTCTACAGGAAATCTGTGGCGGGAAGGAGAATGGATTTAGGGCGGTGTGAGCCGGAGAAGAGAAAGGCCATAGTGAGATGAAGGGGCTTATCGGCGTTGCGTATGCACCAGTCGGATTTTCCTGCTCGCTGTTTGCCGGGATAAGAGCTGATCCCAGTCTGTGAAGTGTGTATGGGTTTTTCTGGCACGTATAGACATGACGAGGGGGTGTCTGTAGAGGAGGAGGAGGGGGGGATCACACTTTCCCCTACTGAGAGCAAGACGGTCGGCCCGGCGCGTGCCGATAAATAGAACGCTTTGAGCCCAGTCCCTGTGTAATCCTCAACATAATCGATACTGTGGAGGGGGTGGAATAGCGGCGGTGCGATTTCCCCCGATACGGGTTGTGGGTTCTGATTCCACGTTGCAGCGTTTTTCTACAGGGATTCATCTTCTTTTATTAAAGGCGCCGTAGCAAAAGGCGACACCAGTGCAAATATCTAGGTCAGGCATGACAAACGCTCTTGTTCTCCACGCAAGAGAGTAACCGCTGAGAGTAAACCGGAGGCAGAATTCATGGCAGCCACCTGCAGAAAGCTCCACCAGAGTCGCCAGTCTCCCGCACTTTATTATGGGCCCCTCGCTGACGGGCAACCTCAAAAAATAAGAGGGGCAGCCAGTGGCGGCTGGTGCTCAAAATTATTGGGGGGGGGGCGCAAACTAACTGAAAAAACAAACAGAAAAAACCTCAAATGCAGCCGCTGTGCCCCATCAAACGCAGCCGCTGTGCCCCATCAAACGCAGCCGCTGTGCCCCATCAAACGCAGCCGCTGTGCCCCATCAAACGCAGCCGCTGTGCCCCATCAAACGCAGCCGCTGTGCCCCATCAAATGCAGCCGCTGTGCCCCATCAATGGCCGACACTGTTCACCTATGGCTCTAAATCAGGTTCTTCCAAAAAATAGTTGTGTCAACTGGATATCCCAATAATCGCTAGACTATCAAGAGTATGCTAGGCCTAATGATATTAGGTTGGCTATGAAGACGGACACCTCTGCTTGGTAAACGATATCCTTTTTAATTCCCAAGAAAATAGGAATATCACACGCTTAACAGCCGATATCTATAGAGCCTATAACAACAATAAAACCATATATATACTAAACATATCCTCCTAGGTAAAATTCTTGTTGGCTGAGCTCAGATGTTAGAGCCTGGGCCTGGTGGTTTTGGCCCAAGAGTGCCTGGGCCTGGTGGTTTTGGCCCAAGAGAGCCTGGGCCCTGGTGGTTTTGGCCCAAAAGAGCCTGGGCCTGGTGGTTTTGGCCCAAGAGAGCCTGGGCCTGGTGGTTTTGGCCCAAGAGAGCCTGGGCCTGGTGGTTTTGGCCCAAGAGAGCCTGGGCCTGGTGGTTTTGGCCCAAGAGAGCCCTGGGCCTGGTGGTTTTGGCCCAAGAGAGCCCGGGCCTGGTGGTTTTGGCCCAAGAGAGCCTGGGCCTGGTGGTTTTGGCCCAAGAGAGCCTGGGCCTGGTGGTTTTGGCCCAAGAGAGCCTGGGCCTGGTGGTTTTGGCCCAAGAGAGCCTGGGCCTGGTGGTTTTGGCCCAAGAGAGCCTGGGCCTCGGTTGGTTTGGGCCCACGAGAGCCCGGGCCTCGGTTGGTTTGGGCCCACGAGAGCCCGGGCCTCGGTTGGTTTGGGCCCACGAGAGCCCGGGCCTGGGCCTCCGTGCTCTCAGCCCAAGAGAGAAATGTGACTAAACTCTTTTCTTTCTGTGTACTTTTTACTCAAAACATTCACGCCCATTTGTAACCACCCCCACCCCGACCCTGTCCAATGAGATATTGCTAAGTGATAGCCCTTGTAATATATTATATTGGCCACCAGGGGCAGCATCACAAGCTTGCTTGCAGAGTATTGTCAGCAACGCCTTTTTTAGGCATGGAACTGCATGGAATCGGCATGGCTGATCTTGGGAATAGGAATCTCCTACTTTTACCAAGCATGTGCGTCCATGCCTGTGCTGTGCGTATTCAATTGCAAGCTCCTCTGGTTTGTAAAAGCAAAGGTCTAAGTTTTCTGCAGCATTGTGTATTATGTTGGAGCAATCAACAAATATTTGTATGGGAATACAGTGTGGACCTTTTTCGTCGACGTCACCTGCCTTCAGAGTCGCACATCAAAGCTAAGTGCCTAAATGGCGTCTGGGAGGCAATAGGTTAGCTCTTTGCTTGGTGCGAAATGCGTTTTCATTGTTGGTGAAGTGCGATGGATCTCTATACAGTCACTACAGCAAGGACGTATGTTAATGGTTTGATCTTCGTTGCGTAATTCTGTGCGATGCACCGGAACTATATAACCGTATAAACGAGCCTTTGTCCTTCTGAAACGAGGCCAGTAGAGTGTAAGCTCCTCGGGGGCACAGGTTGGCATGTGATTGGTTCATTGTGATCTCCATAACATCGAAGCACTTAATCATTCAGTAACCTAGCCGGCCCCTCGTCCCCCGGAATTTGCCGAATACTTAGTATTGCGCGGGTTTTATATCGCATACGGAGCTGAATGGCGGTATACATCAATATTATTTAGATGCTTTAGTTGGTGAAAGAATCGCAGCCGGGCTTTTCTCCTTGAAGGATGAGGCTATTATCGGCGGAATTTTTTATTTTAAAAGGCGCATTATTATCCCCTTTAAATGTCATCACGTTGGAAATGTAATACTAAGAGATAAAATATATCAAAGGCAAAGTGCCCCAGAACCCGCCTTCGGAAGTGCCGTTCTTCCCTTTATTTCTCTATTGTATCTCCTCCAGACAGCGTTTTTTTTAGGATCACCTTGAGAACGCGTTTCGACTGGGAGGGGGCATACAGTATATAGAGCTAAATGTAGCCAGATCTTTTTTATCCTATATACAATTTCCAGCTGTTGAGTGGATTTGTTTAGTGAAAATGGGAATAATGAGTCTGGAAGGACAGGAGGAGATGCGTTGGGGAGCCTTTGACTTCTTTTTTTTTTTTTTTTGCTGAGGGTCGGCACGTGACCGAATAAAAGCGGTGCAATGGTTATCAGAGGCAGCACTCTAACGCTTTTGTAATGGGGGGGACGTGAGGAGTGATCAGGAATGTCTCGCTTGCTCTCTGGCCCGCTCTCTGGCTCACTCTCTATCTCTAGCTTGCTCGCTCTGGCTCTCTCTCTCTCTCTCTCTCTCTATGGCACGCTCTCTCTGGCGCTCTCTCTCTGGTGCTTTCTTTCTCGCTCTCTCTCTCTCTCTCGCGCTCTCACTCTCTCTCTCTGGCACTTTCTCTTGTGCACGCTCTCTCTGGCCCTCTCTCTCTCTCTCTCTCTCTGGCCCTCTCTCTCTCTCTGGCCCTCTCGCTCTCTCTGGCCCTCTCGCTCTCTCTGGCCCTCTCGCTCTCTCTGGCCCTCTCGCTCTCTCTGGCGCTCTCTCTGGCGCTCTCGCTCTCTCTGGCGCTCTCGCTCTCTCTCTCTGGCGCTCTCTCTCTCTGGCGCTCTCTCTCTCTGGCGCTCTCTCTCTCTGGCGCTCTCGCTCTCTCTGGCGCTCTCGCTCTCTCTGGCGCTCTCTCTCTGGCGTTCTCGCTCTCTCTCTCTGGCGCACTCTCTCTGGCGCTCTCGCTCTCTCTCTCTGGCGCTATCTCTCTCTCTGGCGTTCTCTCTGGCGCTTTCTCTCTCTCTGGCGCTATGTCTCTCTCTCTCTCTGGCGCTTTCGCTCTCTCTCTCTGGCGCTCTCTCTCTCTCTGGCGCTCTCTCTGGCGCTATCTCTCTCTCTGGCGCTATCTCTCTCTCTGGCGCTATCTCTCTCTCTGGCGCTATCTCTCTCTCTGGCGCTATCTCTCTCTCTGGCGCTTTCTCTCTCTCTCTGGCGCTTTCTCTCTCTCTCTGGTGCTTTCTCTCTCTGGCACTTTCTCTCTCTCTCTCTCTCTGGCTCTCTCTGGCGCTCTCTCTGGCGCTCTCGCTCTCTCTGGCGCTCTCTCGGGCGCTCTTCTTTTCTTTTCTTTCTTTTCTTTCTTTCTTTCTAATTATAATAAAAATAATATTGTATCTAATATTATTTACACTATTATATACATTATTTTATTAATAATTTGATACAATGTTAGATTTTTATAAATTAAAAAATAAATGTAAACCTTGCAGATACGCAATTTACAGGAAGAGCTCCAAACCCTCTGCGTGTTCTTTTCCTTTTAACTGGCGGGGCCGGGTACAGCGTAGCGGGGAAAAAAAAAATAAGTAAAAAAAATCTGTCATTCGCGAATGTCTTAATGAGAAATTTGGCTGACTTGAAACTAATTAGAGAATCCCGAGCATTGACTTAGCAAATGTATAATTAAGAACACACACATTATAGTGAATACCAAATGAAGGGCCGGTAGCGGGTTTATTAAAACGTTATTAAAGTTTCAATGTTGCCGCCATCACAGATTTTATCCTCCGGTGGTCTCACCTCTGATCTCCTCGGCCTGACGCCGGGGGGCCGCTCTCCTGGAAATCTCAGCTCCTTCTTAGTTCTGAGGATAATCTATGAACTATTTATCGCAGCTCTGGGAGCCGGACCTGCTCTACCCGTCAGCGAGACCGAACCGCGCTATTTTTTACTATAAACCCCCCCACCCCCAAAGTACAACCACCCTCAACCACCACCATCACCCTCATCAGAAATTTAAGTACAGTGAAATTAGAAGAAGTGGAGTGTAAATTTTATTCTGGATTTTGTAATTCCTCTGTTAGGATCCAGCGCCTTAAAGCGGAGCTATCCTCTACCTGGGTCCAGCGATGCGGCGTCTCTGAGCCCCCCAGTCCGGCCAATGACCTCTTTGGGCAGCCAGCTACCCGGTCTCGAGCGCCAGCCGGTGTCGTGCCACTCCTGCGCGGCTCACTGTACAAAGGCGGACAGGCAGGTAAGTGACTTTAACCACTTAAGACCCGGACCAATATGCAGGTAAAGGACCTGGCACATTTTTGCGATTTGGCGCTGCGTCGCTTTAACTGACAATCGCGCGACGTGGCTCCCAAACAAAATTGGCGTCCTTTCTTCCCCCCCCCCCCCCCAAAATAGAGCTTTCTTTTGGTGGTATTTCATCACCTCTGCGTTTTATTTTTTGGTGCTATAAACAAAATTAGAGCGACAATTTCAGCATTTTGGCGGACACATCGGACAATTTTGACACATTTTTGGGACCATTGTCATTTTCACAGCGAAAAGTGCTATAAAAATGCACTGATTACTGTAAAAATTACAATTGCAGTTTAGGAGTTAACCACCAGGGGGAGCTGAAGGAGTTAAGTGTAAAGGCAGGTGTCCCAATACTTTTGGCAATATAGTGTGTGTGTGTGTTTAGAAAAAAAATGTGTTAATGATTATACTATTTGATGTAACAAATTATAACCCTATGCAAATTGAATATTGCATGCGATAGGAAAATGTAATTGTTCCTGTGTCCTGAGCTTCTTGAACCAGTCCAACAAGTTCATTAGCATATGAATAGGAGAAGCCTAGATTCTAAAACCAATAAAATAAACCTTGTGGACGGCCTTCCCAGAAGAGGTGAAGCTGTTATAACTCCAAAGTGCGGAGCCAACTCAATATTGAACCCTACGGACTAAGACTGGGATGCCATTAAAGTTCATGTGCGTGTAAAGACAGGTGTCCCAATACTTTTGGCAATAGAGTGTGTGTGCACTTACACATTTTTTCTAATGATTATAATATCTGACATAACAAATTATAACCTTATGCACATTTTAATATTACATGCAATAAGAAAAAAATAATTGTTTCTGAGCTTCTTGTACCAGTCCAACAAGTTCATTAGCATATGAATAGGAGAAGCCTAGATTCTAAAACCAATAAACGAAACCTTGTGGACGGCCTTCCCAGAAGAGTTGAAGCTGTTATAGCTGCAAAGGGCGGGGCCAAATCAATATTGAACCCCTACGGACTAAGACTGCGATGCCATTAAAGATCATGTGCGTGTAAAGGCCGGCGTACCAATACTTTTGGTAATATAGTGTATATATATTATCTGCATGCACATACAAAATATAATATATCACAGGTAGTAATTGTGAAAGGAGGCGGATTTTCCGGCCTTCTGTATCCAAAGGATTTCCCCTGACTTTCCCCTTGATTTTCCCCAGCAGGGAGCGAGTGATAAATGACCGGAGGGGTAAGTTGGTAGAGCTCAGAATAACCTTTTTATCTAGGTCAGGTATTGAACCGGATTTACCCGCCATCGCTCTCTTGCTTACACGGCGCTGCAATTATCTGCCTGGAAAGTAATAAAATGAAGGGTTCCGTGAGGGTTCCGTGAGGGTTCCGTGAGGGTAGCGGAGGTCCACCTTGGGCTCTCTAAGCAAAATGCGCCATCAATTAGCTGCTCTTCATTACATATCTTTTTTTGGCAAGCGTTTTTTTTTCGGGAGAGACCACCGGGGTCAACTGGTCCCGTCTCCCGGACACAGGTCCGTGCTTCCCTAATGTTCCTGAGAGTTTGGAGGGAAGCCATCAGTTATGTAGGTTACAAGCAGCTTCCACTGGTGACCCCTTCTGAGCATTGGTGCCGCACATTGACGCCGCGCTATTCATCGCCTCGTCCCGTGAGAGACGCACAGCGGGAAAGAAGAATGACGGTTAATGGTGGGGGGGGGGGGGCAGGAGGGACCCAAAACCTGCATACCAGCCTGTAAATTAAAAATAAATGTTGCAGGTCCGTTGCGTTTTTGTATTTTTACAATTTCGTAAACATGAAATTCTTATTTATATGCTTTTTATTTATTTATTGTCAAATAAAATAGTTTGTAAGCAGATGAAGGCAGAGTAAGTCCCCTTTAACGGCTCCTCCTACCTTCTGAAAGAAGGCTGGGTATCAGTGGCGATGCCCCCCTAATCTATGCGCCCATCTACATGCTGGGCGCCGGACGCATGGATTTCAATGTTTTATTTTGTTTTTTAAGCACGTGATTGGAGCCTGAGGTTCTAATTGGCTTAAAAAAAGGGTGGACTCGGGGCGCAGATCACTGAGCCCTGATCCCACCAAGTTTTGTGTGACAATGGCAAATTTAATATTCGCTATTTTCTTCCTGCTTCTCCTCCTGGCCAATCGGATTGGCCGAGAGGAGAAGCGACCATGTTGGTCACCTAGGAGGAGGCGCCGGGGGGAAGCTGCCGAGGAGGAGGCGCCGGGGGGAAGCTGCCGAGGAGGAGGCTCCGGGGGGAAGCTGCCGAGGAGGAGGCGCCGGGGGGAAGCTGCCGAGGAGGAGGCTCCGGGGGGAAGCTGCCGAGGAGGAGGCGCCGGGGGGAAGCTGCCGAGGAGGAGGCGCCGGGGGGAAGCTGCCGAGGAGGAGGCGCCGGGGGGAAGCTGCCGAGGAGGAGGCTCCGGGGGCAAGCTGCCGAGGAGGAGGCTCCGGGGGCAAGCTGCCGAGGAGGAGGCTCCGGGGGCAAGCTGCCGAGGAGGAGGCTCCGGGAGCAAGCTGCCGAGGAGGAGGCTCCGGGGGCAAGCTGCCGAGGAGGAGGCTCCGGGGGCAAGCTGCCGAGGAGGAGGCTCCGGGGGCAAGCTGCCGAGGAGGAGGCTCCGGGGGCAAGCTGCCGAGGAGGAGGAGTCGGCCAGGGGCAAGCTGCTGAGGTGGAGGAGCCGGCCAGGGGCAGAGGTGCGGAGGAGAAGCCACCAGGGGTTGAGGTTTCGAGGAGGAGATGCCAGGGGGTAGCCGCCTGCGACCTAGATGGGATAATTGCACGGTTGGTGGGAGAATGGGGAGGCTGTGCCTGGGTGCTTGTTTGCCAAACGATTGGGGGGAGAAGGATTTAACTGATGGACCAACTGACCAAATGGGGTGGGGCGGAGACCCCCAGGAGGGGAGAGCAAGAAGTAAGAATTGGCTTTTTTTAGCCCCCCCCCCCCCCCCACCCGTTTTTACCTGGTGATTTGGCCAGTAACACATTCTGTCAAATTTTCTTATGTTGATACAGTCTCCAACCGGAGCTCATATTTTTAACAATAATGTGGTTCTGATATGTTATTGATTTTTAATAATGAACTTTTTTTAACTAATTATCCTTTCTAAATATTAATAATCTGTTGCGGCAAAGCCCCATGGGGGAACTTTTCCTTGTTAGAGTATTCAATGGTGACCATTTCTCCAAGCGAAATCTCGTAAAACACACTTTGGGCCAAAGAGACTAACGAAAGAACCAAATATAGACCAAAGTTCTGATTTAGCCCATCTGGTGAAAAGGTATTCAGTTCAAAGATCCAGTCTGTTTCTCTGCATTTTTAAGAGAACTTTAAAAACGACCTTTACGCTTCAATCTGCAGCTGCTGTAATTTTCTTCAAATATTCAATGCAATATGGCCACCTTCTGTACACCATCCATATACGGACTTCCCACAGACACGTCTTTTTCCTGCTTGTGTGATTGGCTCGCTGATTTTATGGCATCCTTTGCAACATAAATACCATTTTGGGTGAGATACTGAAGTCTATAGACCCATAATGTACCAAGAAGAATCTCCACATTGCTCAAGTCTAGGAGAACATCTGGAGAACAGTTGGCTCTTTAATGGAAACTCAGTTGATGTAAACTTGCGTTTGTACAATGAATATGACGATTTCTCGCTATCACCATGGCAAGACTTGCTGAAATAAAGGCTTTCACTTTTCAAGGATCTATTCTATTCTATTCTTTCAAGACAAACCCAATCATTTTCTTCTAGGCTTCAAACTGTTTAGGTGACATCAGAAGGTCATTATTCTCATTGTAACAATTGAAAGAACAGTAAGAAAGTTCCCATTGTTTCGAGGATATGAGTTGTCTTCTAGAATACCTTCAGATACTTTTTTTTCCATCTTGAAGGAAGTTTATTTGCAATTCTATTTTCCTTTTTTTTTTTTTTTGCTACGTGGATCAATGTAAACACCCTTCAAGCCTGTGACCTTGCTGAAAAACAAGTCTGGACAGATAGAGGTCCTTTTTAAGATCTTCCACAACCGGACAAATCCATGATACAATGTCGCGTACCTGTAGGGTTGCCAACTTTTCTTCAAGCCAAAGCCAAGCACTTTAGTGGTGCATTTTAGGGGGAATACTGGTGTAAAGCAGTGGTGGGTGGTGGGTATTTTCTTGAGGGAGTAGGGGGGGCGACTGCCCCCAGTCAGTTGGGTCACGGGCAGCAACCCCTCTCTCCCGGGTCGGTCAATCAAGGTCGGGGCACCACACTTACCCCATCTCTTTGGTCTGTTCTCTCCATATGCTTCCCCTGCGTCTCCTCCCCCCCCTCCTGGTGGATCTCCTTTTTGACAATCAGGTGACGGCTCTCGTGACCCGCTTTTTGATTGGCCGGGAGGAGAATCAGTGTTTATAATAACAAATATTTAATTTGCTAGTGTCCCACAACTAGGTGAGCTCAGAGCGCAGTGCTCTGCGCCCAGAGACCACCCTATTTTGAAAGCCTGTTGGAGCCTCTGGTTTTAATCTAAAACAACCCCCCCCCACTTGGAATCCATGCATGCATGTAGATCAGGGGGCTAGATGCATGGGAGGGGGGCGGCACCTGTGTGCCCCTAACAGACGGGACACCACTGGTGTAACAGGAACTCTGATGTAAGAGGGTTTCTTAACAAAAACACCCACTTGCATCTAAGTTCCCAGACTTCCCCTTTAAATCAGGGTTCCCTAAGCCCCACTTACATCAGAGTCCACAGAGCACCCCTTAAATTTAGAGACCACAGAGCACTTCTTACATCGGAGTCCCTGTTACCCTGTGTACTCTCTCAAAGGCAGGAGAGAGCAGGGAGGAAATGGGGAGACCTTAGTCAGTGGATGGTGTGCTTGCTCACCCAATGATGAAGGCTCGGACATAGGCATCTTTCATCCACGTTGTATCTTCTGGCTTCAAATTTTCAGCCCTTGCATCCCTTATCTAAGAGGCAGCATGCCGGGGACTGGAGTGTGGGTGGGAAGACACAGAGGGTTAGGCACCTCTGCTGTCCCGCTGGGTCCCTGACTTGGCACTCACTAACGTTTTCCCGCTTCTTCACCGTCCATGGCTGGTGAGAAGTCTGCGCTGGTACTGACTTCAACTTACTCACAGTGGTCTCCAGTAACAAGGAGGTCGGCTCCTTAGTGGTGACGGCTTCCCCTTCTACCTCCGACCACAACTGGTTCCTTGTCCGGCAGATTCACTACTTCTGGTTGGTTGGACTACAATCCAGCAGTCCCAACCCTACGCTGCTCTCCTGCTTCTGAATAGGCCCTCAGGCAGCCTAGCAGCTAAACATCACTGTCATGGATATGCAATAAAGTCTGGCAGCTTGCCTGTCTCCATGTGTTCATTAGAGTTCTGACTCTCTTTCTGGCTGCCTTTTATCACCTATCCTCCCTGTATGGCTCCACCCCAGGCCATCCAAGGAAATCTATATTAACTAGTGCACTGTAGGTCTGCTTTGCTGTTTAACTTTGTTTGTTAGCCTGAGTTCCTGTCTGCCGTGTGCTACGTTTACCTTTTCTGTGTTATGATTTTTGGCTTGTCTCTGACTATTCCTGTTTGCCTGTGACCCTGACCTTTGGCCTGTCCCTTGGTTACCCTCATCTGCCTGTTGCCCCGACCTCGGCTTACCCATCACTATCCCTTGTTTCCTCAGTGGCTGCTTCCCCTCTCTCCCTACAGAGCATGACCTGGGGGACCCCAGGGGCCGCGACCTGGGTTCAGTTGCGGCGAAGGCCATCCTCGCCATTAGAGGCTCTGGTGAACACCTGCTGAACCTTAGACTCCGCGCCCTGGGGAATCTTGGGCTCATGTTTTCTATCCATCCGCAGCAGTCGGCTATTGGGTTCACTACCTTGCGGTGCACCCCTGTCTCCAACGGGGTTCATTTGTCTCCTGGCCACAGGTGACCTGACAGTCCCCGGGATAGGCCTCAGACTTGGACTAGCAACCCGGGGCAGCACATCCCACGTCCAGCCATACAGCCGTCCGGGTGGCACACCACCCCGACCACCTGATGCCACCCAAATAAATAGGCTCTCCTAGTAGGCCAAAGGTTTCTAGAAAATCTGTCTGAGACACCCATCCATTCATATCTGAGCTTGCAAAGCCCCTGTCTTATCTAATGTCACTAGCACAGTGCCACCTTGTGACAGAAGAGAGAGGGTGCAACAAGTCCAGATTTAGAGAGGAATTGATTGATCTCCGAACAATTGGCCAGGGCAACTATCGCCCGGCAACTAAATTTGCCTAATCATCAGGGTGCTACACCGGTAATCTATTTTTCATTTGTCTTTTGGAACCGCTGTGACTTTTTTTTTTTCTTTTAATGCGTTCTCTAGTTGAGCATCATCCCGCGTCTAGTGGTCTTTGATATGACTGAAGGAGGTGGTTGCCGTGGTCTTTTTGTACCAAGATGATTGTTTTCAGGTGAAGATTCCATAAGACGGGTAAGTGTATCCTCTTCATCTCTCTTTCATCTCGGTGACAGGAGGGTTTTGTGAATGAGGCATAGCGGCTTGCAATCTAGCAGGCGAGGAGAGCCAGTGATCTAGGAAACAAAGGAGCGTGCGGTGCTGACAGTCCATCATATGAAGAGGTTAATATTCCCCGAGCTCCAGGAGTCTACGGCAGAGGGCTCCAGCTCCTGTCACATCCATTTACCGACCGGCCTCGGCGTTCTCATTCAGCACCACGCTCCACGCTGTATTTATACGTGGCTTCCCTTAAAGTGAATCATTATTGGGAGTATCATGCTAGTGATACACTGCCACTCCTGATCCTCCTATGAAGAACTCTTATGTCTGCTGCAGAAATGCGATACCGAGCAGAAAAAATGAAAATACGATGAATATCCCGTTTTGTGTTTTCTGTATCCCTGTCATGTCCGGAGCATGGCGAGATCAAATCCATGCAGAATCCCAAATGACAGCCTGTGTTTTATATTCAGCCAATCGGATTTTGGCCTCCATTTGAAGTCATGCCATTGGACTTGGAGGAACTCCTTTAGATGTTCTGCGTTCCCCCGGGTGCAGGGGCCCCTAAAAAACATTTCAGTATAAGGGACAAATTTCATGGGCCAAAAAAAAAACTATTTTAAAAACAAATGAATTAACTCACATCAGCAGCCCCCCCCCCTTCTTTCACGTTGGAGCCCCCCTTTCACACCAGAGCCCCTCTTTCTGACCCCCACTTTCATATCTGAGCCGCCTCGTTCATGTCGGAGCCCCCTTTCACATCAAAAACCTCCCTCTTTCACATCAAAAACCTCACCCTTTCACATGAGACCCCCCCCTTTCACATGAGAGACCCCCCCTTTCACATGAGACCCCCCGCTTTTACATGAGACCCCCCGCTTTTACATGAGACCCCCCGCTTTTACATGAGACCCCCCGCTTTTACATGAGACCCCCCGCTTTTACATGAGACCCCCCGCTTTTACATGAGACCCCCCGCTTTTACATGAGACCCCCCGCTTTTACATGAGACCTCCCCCCCTTTCCTGAGACCCCCCCCTTTCACATGAGACCTCCCCCCTTTCACATGAGACCTCCCCCCTTTCACATGAGACCTCCCCCCTTTCACATGAGACCTCCCCCCCTTTCACATGAGACCTCCCCCCCTTTCACATGAGACCTCCCCCCCTTTCACATGAGAGACCTCCCCCCCTTTCACATGAGAGACCTCCCCCCCTTTCACATGAGACCCCCCCCCCCCCCCCCTCACATGAGACCTCCCCCCTTTCACATGAGACCTCCCCCCTTTCACATGAGACCTCCCCCCTTTCACATGAGACCTCCCCCCTTTCACATGAGACCTCCCCCCTTTCACATGAGACCTCCCCCCTTTCACATGAGACCTCCCCCCTTTCACATGAGACCTCCCCCCTTTCACATGAGACCTCCCCCCTTTCACATGAGACCTCCCCCCCTTTGACATGAGACCCCCCCCCTTTGACATGAGACCCCCCCCCCCTTCACATGAGACCTCCCCACCCTTTAACATGAGACCTCCCCCCCTTTAACATGAGACCTCCCCCCTTTAACATGAGACCTCCCCCCCTTTGACATGAGACCCCCCCCCCCTTTCACATGAGACCTCCCCCCCCTTTCACATGAGACCTCCCCCCCTTTGACATGAGACCCCCCCCCCCTTTAACATGAGACCCCCCCCCCCTTTAACATGAGACCCCCCCCCTTTGACATGAGACCTCCCCCCCCTTTCACATGAGACCTCCCCCCCCTTTCACATGAGACCTCCCCCCCTTTGACATGAGACCTCCCCCCCTTTGACATGAGACCCCCCCCCCCTTTGACATGAGAGACCTCCCCCCCTTTGACATGAGAGACTTCCCTCCTTTGACATGAGACACCTCCCCCCTTTGACATGAGACACCTCCCCCCTTTGACATGAGAGACTTCCCTCCTTTGACATGAGACACCTCCCCCCTTTGACATGAGACATGAGACACCTCCCCCCTTTGACATGAGACCTCCCCCCCTTTGACATGAGACCCCCCCCCTTCACATGAGACCTCCCCACCCTTTAACATGAGACCTCCCCACCCTTTAACATGAGACCTCCCCCCCTTTAACATGAGACCTCCCCCCTTTAACATGAGACCTCCCCCCCTTTGACATGAGACCCCCCCCCCCCTTTCACATGAGACCTGAGACCCCCCCCTTTCACATGAGACCTCCCCCCCTTTCACATGAGACCTCCCCCCCTTTGACATGAGACCTCCCCCCCTTTGACATGAGACCTCCCCCCTTTGACATGAGACCCCCCCCCTTTGACATGAGACCCCCCCCCCCTTTGACATGAGACCTCCCCCCCCCCTTTCACATGAGACCTCCCCCCCTCCCCCCCCTGACATGAGACCTCCCCCCCTTTGACATGAGACCTCCCCCCCTTTGACATGAGACCTCCCCCCCTTTGACATGAGACCTCCCCCCCTTTGACATGAGACCTCCCCCCCCCATGAGACCCCCCCCCTTTGACATGAGAGACCTCCCCCCCTTTGACATGAGACCTGAGACACCCCCCCCTTTGACATGAGACCTCCCCCCTTTGACTGAGACACCCCCCCCTTGACATGACACCTCCCCCCTTTGACATGAGACCTCCCCCCCTTTGACATGAGAGACCTCCCCCCTTTGACATGAGACCTCCCCCCCTTTGACATGAGACCTCTTTGACATGAGACCTCCCCCCTTTGACATGAGAGACCTCCCCCCTTTGACATGAGACATGAGACCTCCCCCCTTTGACATGAGACACCTCCCCCCTTTGACATGAGACACCTCCCCCCTTTGACATGAGACACCTCCCCCCTTTGACATGAGACACCTCCCCCCTTTGACATGAGACACCTCCCCCCTTTGACATGAGAGACCTCCCCCCCTTTGACATGAGAGACCTCCCCCCCTTGACATGAGAGACCTTCCCCCCTTTGACATGAGACCTCCCCCCCTTCCCCCCTTTGACATGAGACCTCCCCCCTTTGACAGACCTTCCCCCCTTTGACATGAGACCTCCCAGCCTTTGACATGAGACCTCCCAGCCTTTGACATGAGACCTCCCAGCCTTTGACATGAGACCTCCCAGCCTTTGACATGAGACCTCCCAGCCTTTGACATGAGACCTCCCAGCCTTTGACATGAGACCTCCCCCCCCTTTGACATGAGACCCCCCCCCTTTGACATGAGAGACCTCCCCCCCTTTGACATGAGAGACCTCCCCCCCTTTGACATGAGAGACCTCCCCCCCTTTGACATGAGAGACCTCCCCCCCTTTGACATGAGACACCTCCCCCCTTTGACATGAGACACCTCCCCCCTTTGACATGAGACACCTCCCCCCTTTGACATGAGACACCTCCCCCCTTTGACATGAGACACCTCCCCCCTTTGACATGAGACACCTCCCCCCTTTGACATGAGAGACTTCCCTCCTTTGACATGAGACACCTCCCCCCTTTGACATGAGACACCTCCCCCCTTTGACATGAGACACCTCCCCCCTTTGACATGAGAGACCTCCCCCCCTTTGACATGAGAGACCTCCCCCCCTTTGACATGAGAGACCTCCCCCCCTTGACATGAGAGACCTCCCCGCCTTTGACATGAGACCTTCCAGCCTTTGACATGAGACCTCCCAGCCTTTGACATGAGACCTCCCAGCCTTTGACATGAGACCTCCCAGCCTTTGACATGAGACCTCCCAGCCTTTGACATGAGACCTCCCAGCCTTTGACATGAGACCTCCCCCCCCCCTTTGACATGAGACCTCCCCCCCCCCTTTGACATGAGACCTCCCCCCCCCCTTTGACATGAGACCTCCCCCCCCCCCTTTGACATGAGACCTCCCCCCCCCCCTTTGACATGAGACCTCCCCCCCCTTTGACATGAGACCTCCCCCCCTTTGACATGAGAGACCTCCCCCCCTTTGACATGAGAGACCTCCCCCCCCTTTGACATGAGAGACCTCCCCCCCCCTTTGACATGAGACCTCCCCCCTTTGACATCAGAGACCCCCCCTTCCACTTTAGAGCCCACTCTTCACATAGGAGCCTTCTTTTCAGAGAAACCCCCCTTTAACATCAGAGACCTCCCTCTCCATCACAGACCCCCCCCCCCTTCACATCAGAGATTCCACTTTAAAGCCCACTCCTTAAATCGGAGCCTTCTCTTCAAATCAGAGAACACCCCCCTTTAGCATCACAGACCTCACTCCCCATCAGACTCCACCACCCCATCCACTTTAAAGTCCACTCATCACATCAGAGCCTTCTCTTCACATAAAAGAACCCCCCACCCTCACAGAGACCATCCTTCCCATCACAGACCCCCTCCCCCTTCCACTTTAGAGCCCTTTTTCACATGATGGTTCACCCCTTCCAAGTTCAGTCTTCACATCAGAGCCTTCTTTTCACATCAGAAAGCCTCCCTTCACATTAGAAAACCCCCCTTAACATCAGAGACCTCCCTCTCTATCACAGCCCCCCCCCTTCATAACACAGACTACCCCTTCCACTTAAAAGCCCACTCTGCACCTTCTTGTTACATCAAGTAAGCGTAGTCAAAACATAGCCAGAGTTCAGGTACCGGATCGGATAGTCGGCCAAGCCAAATGTCAGAGAGACAGAGATATACGTATTAGAACAGCAAGCAGGATCAGGAGCCAGAAGGAACGTCAGCCAAACAAGTCTTCAACAGAAACGCAAGTCTCTGTGATGTTGACCGAGGCGAAGGCAGAGATCAACTGAGCTGGAAGGCTTAAGTAGGCAGGACTGACGAGCAGGATATCATCAGCCGGTGAGTCACTGTGGAGAGATAGGAGCTGGCAATTAGACACAGCTGAGCGGCCAACTTTAGAGAAGGAAGGGCTGAGCCCAGCCCTGACACACCTTATCGCAACCTAAATCTATGAGACAGGAAGTGAGTAGAATTCTCCTCCCATGGGGCCCCAAAAATGAACACAGGGCCAGGTTCCCAACCCTTACTCCAAAAACAAAAATCTAAATAAATAGCAGAGATTGAATTTTAATAACTTGCAAAAGAAGTCGGAACAGGACGATAAGCACTAGTGGAACAACCGATTTGTTATTTTGCGTCCTGTTTTTACGATCTCTAAACTTGGCTTCAAGAACGGGAACTGTAAACAAGCGTTCGGTACGAACAGACACATCTTTAAAATGTTGCCCATTCCCAGTATGGGAACACCGCTTGCTCAAACCAACAAATGTTTTTCGATAATGGCGTTCCCCATTATCAATGACCCGTGTCGTGCAAACCTACAAATTAATTGAGTTTTCGAGGATATCGCTGGCTCTGGTATCCGGGCTAATTAGCAGGGATAACGGCGTTCTATCTGTACATTGCCGTCTTTGCACTAGGAGCGCCTCGGCTGAGTTGAAGGCTATAAAATAAGTAGCGGAGTTGTGTGACTTTTACCTAGCTTTCAGCTAAATCAAATCAACATGACAGAGCTATGCCAAGTTAATAGCCACAGTACAGGCATTAGATGCAGCCCTGGCACCTTGCGTAGCTGGCACAGTGATAAATGGCACTGCCATTTGTCTTCATACCTGCAATGGAATGCAGCTGCTCTTAACCCCTGCAGTGCAGTCAGCACTGAAAGGGAAACAATGCAGATTTTTTCCCATGGCCTGTATCTGTATCAGATTTGGGGCATGCACACTTAACTGTTTAACGGCCTATGCTTGCAAGGAGCAGATTGTAAGATTATCAAGTAGGGTTTAGGATGGGTTTGCAAACAAATTTGTAGCTCAGGTAAGTGCGTAAACTTCACAACAGAGGCATAACTTAAAACCTTTAAGTCCCCGGTGCAAGTAACCATGAAGGGCCCCACTGGTTCCTGAGGCCCTTTCCTCTGGTCCAAAGGCAGCCATCTAAAGCTTAATATGGTGTTCCCATTCATCAAAGCAACCTATAGATCCTTTATGTAATGATTATAATAAATGGGACTCTTGGTTCTGCACGTATATGGAATGCAGAAACCTGTGGCAAGAACACAGGCGCAAGAAGCCATGAAGGGCCCCCCTGACCCACTGGTCCTAAGGCCCTTTCCTCTGGTCCTGGGGCAGCGAACTAAAATAGTTTAATATGGTGTTCCCATTCATCAAAGCAACCTATAGATGAGTGAGTGAGTGAAAAACGTATAGAGCGCAACCCTTGCGAACTGAATCGCCTCCTTTACGTAATGATTATAATAAATGAGACTCTTGTTTCTGCACGTGTATGGAATGCAGAAACCTGTACACAGATGCAAGAAGCCATGAAGGACCCCCCTGACCCACTGGTCCTAAGGCCCTTTCCTCTGGACCCGGGGCAGTCATCCAAAGGTTGAAATAGTGTTCCCATTCATCAAAGCAACCTATAGATCCTTTACGTAATGATTATAATAAATGGGACTCTTGGTTTTGCACGTGTATGGAATGCAGAAACCTGTGGCAAGAACACAGGTGCAAGAAGCCATTTAGGGCCCCCCTGACCCACTGGTCCTAAGGCCATTTCCTCTGGTCCTGGGGCAGCTAACTAAAATAGTTTAATATGGTGTTCCCATTCATCAAGGCAACCTATAGATACTTTACGTAATGATTATAATAAATGAGACTCTTGGTACTGTACGTGTATGGAATGCAGAAACCTGTGGCAAGAAGCCACGAAGGGCCCCCCTGACTCACTGGTCTTAACTGCCCCAGGACCAGAGGAAAGGGCCTTATCTAAAGGTTAAAATGGTGTTCCCAGTCATCAAAGCAACCTATAGATCCTTTACGTAATGATTATAATAAATCGGACTCTTGGTTCTGCACGTGTATGGAATGCAGAAACCTGTGGCAAGAACACAGGTGCAAGAAGCCAGGGACTGGTTCCTAAGACCCTTTCCTCTGCTCCCAAGGCAGCCATCTAAAGGTTAATATGGTGTTGCGATTCATCAAAGCAACCTATAGATCCTTTACATAATGATTATAATAAATGAGACTCTTGGTACTGTACGTGTATGGAAACCTGTGGCAAGAAGCCATGAAGGGCCCCCCTGACCCACTGGTCCTGAGGCCATTTCCTCCTGGTCCTGGGGCAGCCAACTAAAG
This sequence comes from Rana kukunoris, assembly GCA_029574335.1. Classification (NCBI taxonomy): domain Eukaryota; kingdom Metazoa; phylum Chordata; class Amphibia; order Anura; family Ranidae; genus Rana; species Rana kukunoris. Next base: position 89,675 of record JAJQKJ010002382.1, on the reverse strand, counting down.
TTTAATTTGCTGTTCCCATTCATCAAAGCAACCTATAGATCCTTTACATAATGATTATAATAAATGGGATCCTTTGGTTCTGCACGTGCATGGAATGCAGCCAGCAACCTGTGGCTTCCATGCCAAGTCATTAAGGAGCTTCTGAAGATGTGTGCGTTTTTATTTATTTGCACTGGAAGCTTGTTTCAAACAAATTTGTAGCTCAGGAGTGTACACTTAACACCAGAGGCATAACTAGAACATTTAAGGGCTCTGGTGGAAGTCTAAAGGCACCCCTGACCCAATGGCCCCAAGGCCCTTTTCTCTGGTCCCGGGCAGCCATCTAAGGCTGCATTCACACCTAGGCGTTTTTACACCCTACGCCCGACGCTATTGCAGCTTAAAATACGCTCGAGGGGTGATTTAACATTGTTGGCTATGGAGATGGTTCACATCTCCACGCCGAACGCCGAAACGCCGTACGCCTGAAGCTCAAAACAAGTCCCGGACCCTTTTTTCAGGCGGCTTCGGCGTTTCGGCATAGCAGACAATCTTAAAATCGCCCCTCCCAGCAAAAATGAGGCAAAAAACTATGCGTTTTGTCGCGGAAAATCGCGCTACAATACGCCGCGTTACAGTGTGAATGCAGCCTAAAAGTTATAGAAACCTATGGATCCCTTTTTAACCTAATGATTATAATAAATGGGACTCTTGTTTCTGCACGTGTATGGAATGCAGAAACCTGTACACAGATGCAAGAAGCCATTAAGGGCCCCCCTGACCCACTGGTCCTAAGGCCCTTTCCTCTGGTCCCGGGGAAGTCATATAAAGGTTAATATGGTGTTCCCATTCGTCAAAGCAACCTATAGATTCTTTACGTTATGATTATAATAAATGGGACTCTTGGTTCTGCATGTGCATGGAATGCAGCAACCTGTGGCTGTCATGCCCATTTTTCTTAGCATTACATTCTGCGCTAGAAGCTTGTTTCAAACTAATTTGTAGCTCAGGAGTGTACACCTAACACCAGAGGCATAACAAGAACCTTCAGGGTTTCCAGTGGAAGTAACTGTGAATGCCCCCCTCCCTGACCCAATGGCCCAGAGGCCCTTTTCTCTGGTCCCAGGGGCAGTCATCTAAACTTTAATATGGTGTTCCCAGTTTTTTTTAAAGCAACCTATAGATCCTTTACGTAATAATTATAATAAATGGGACCCTTGGTTTTGCATGTGTATGGAATGCAGAAACCTGTGGCAAAAACACAGGTGCCAGAAACCATGAAGACCCCCCCCCCCCCCCCTGACCCACTGGTTCTGAGGCCCTTTCCTCTGGCCCTAGGGCAGTCGTCTAAAGTATATTATGGTGTTCCCATTCATCAAAGCTACCTATAGATTCTTTACATAATGATTATAATAAGAGACTCATGGTTCTGCACGTGCATGGAATGCAACAACCTGTGGCTCTCATGCCCAGTCATTGATGAGCTTCTGAAGATGTGTGCATTATTTTATTTTTTTAGCATTACATTCGGCACTGGAAGCTTGTTTCAAACAAATTTGTAGCTCAGGAGTTCACACTTAACACCAGAGGCATAACTAGAACCTTCAGGGCTCCGGTGGAAGTAACTATGAAGGCCCCCTTCCCTGACCCAATGGCCCTTTTCTCTGGTCACAGGGCAGCCATCTAAAGGTCAATCTGGTGTTCCCATTCTTAAAAGCGACCTATAAATCCTTTACGTAATAATTATAATAAATGTGACCCTTGGTTCTGCACGTGCATGGAATGAGCTGTAGATATAGTAACTTTTCAGCAGGGGTTCCCTGAGACCGGAAAGTTATTTCAAGGCTACCTCCATGTTAAAAAGGTTGCGAAAAGGTTGCCGTAAGGGTTTGGGGGTTGGCTTGACCTCCTATTACAGTGATGGCGAACCTTGGCACTCCAGCTGTTTTGGAACTACATTTCCCATGATGCTCCACTACACTGCAGATTGCATGAGCATCATGGGAAATGTAGTTCCAAAACAGCTGGGGTGCCAAGGTTTGCTATCACTGTCCTATTACATGGGGTAATTGCTCTGGCGGCTGTGAGAAAATATCAAAGGAGGCTTTTGAGGTTTTGAATCTCCTGGATATCTTGGATACCTGTGAATGGGAGGGGGTAATTGGCAAGACCAACCATGTAATGGTGTCGATAATGTCTATGATTGTGTGTTCCACATTTGTTTGGGTCACATTCCCACCATATCGTATATGAGTAAGCCTCTGTGTGTTGGTCATCTCCATCAGGTGTCTGGAACTGTTGAGTAGAATGATTCTGAGGTCTACTCAGAATTGGTACAAACTATTTTTAGAATTGTTTCCTGGGCATGAAGGGGTGTATGAAGGAATGACACATTTTTCCAGTTTTGTAGGAGAGGCACGAAATCTAATTCTTGGCATAAGTAGACTGTATCTTGGAGACTAAAATTCGATTTTTCCATGAGATGGCATGGGTCGGAGGTGTTTTTGCCCCTGAAAAGGAAGAAGGTCTTAGCCAAGGGGTTGCGGTAATTCAATTGGGGGTTATGGTGATTCAGGTAGGCTTGTGAGCAGGGCTGTCTTAATGAGAGGGCACACCTGGGCACTGCTCAGGGGCCCCAGCTGCATGGGGGGCCCTGCACTTTCCCCAAAGCAGCTGATCATTGAGCCCACACTGCCCTGAAATTGGGGGCCACATGATGGCACTGAGAGTGATAGATGCCAAGGGGAGACAGTCTGCCTCCTACCTGCTTAATGTCTGTTTACCTGCACTGTCATCATTGTAGGGGCCCCAAAGCATTACTTTGCCCAGGGGCCCATGATGCTATTAAGACGGCCCTGCCTGTGAGGAAGAGATGGACCTGGTGAGGTAGGGTAAGGGGTTGGGGTGGTTAGCTATTGATCAGAATATGAGACGCACTGGGTTAGTGAATAAGGGGTCATGGGGTCTGGCCGAGAAAAAAAAAAATGTTGTGGCTACCCCCTTGTTCACCTACGTCAGTGATGGCGAACCTTGGCACCCCAAATGTTTTGGAACTATATTTCCCATAGTGCTCGACTACACTGCAAAGTGCATGAGCATCATGGGAAATGTAGTTCCCAAACATCTGGGGTGCCAAGGTTTGCCATCACTGACCTACGTGTTTTCGCTGGATTGCTTCTTTAGGACACACAATAAGGGGGGGGGGGTTCTCACCGGTCCGTGCATCTAAACATTTCAGCACAAAGATCTCCTTGGGTGGGCAACAGAACAATAGGGTAGCCACAACAATAATGCAAAATTGGCATAAACAGCCAATGTGCTCCTAAACCTTGTGGACGGCCTTTCCAGAAGAGTTGAAGCTGTTATAGGTGTCTCAATACTTTTGGTAATATAGTGTACGTGTGTGCACTTACACAGTTTTTAATATCTGACATAACAAATTATAACCCTGTGCAAATTTAATATTACATAAAACAATGATGATAATCTTTCCTGTGTCCTGAGCTCTTTGAACCAGTCCAACAAGTTTATTAGCTTATGAACAGGAGAAGCCTAGCTTCTAAAACCAATACAATAAACCTTGTGGACGGCCTTCCCAGAAGAGTTGAAGCTGTTATAGCCGCAAAGGGCGGGGCCAATTCAATATTGAACCCTACGGACTAAGACTGGGATGCCATTAAAATTCATGTGCGTGTAAAGGCCGGTGTCCCAATACTTTTGGTAATATATTGTATATATGATATATATATATGTGTGTGTGTTTATGTATAAATTATATATTTACTTAAAGAAAAATAACAAATGTTCCTTTAAATGATGGAATTAGTGGAGGCATTAACCCTTTCCCTATGGGAAGATTTGGATTGTATTTTTGGGTCAGGCAAGGGCTTGCTCAGATTAATGTCGTTGCGGTTGAGGAAACGAGACCACAACGGTTTTATAGAAATTGCCAAGCGAAGACGTGACGCTGATTAATCCGAGTGACATTTGTCGGATTGCCTCGGTCACAAGCGGGTTAACATGCCTCTCGCTGACGATTCCCGGTGCCATGTAGAGAGATTACGGGATAAAAGGGGGGCACAGAGGGACAGGGCTTGGGGGGGGAGGGGTGATGGAATGGGGGTACGACTGAAGGGTCGCTCCCTCCACGCTTTCACTTGCACTTGGCTCTCCCAGATATAAATCGGCTTACTGGATGTAAAGCAGCAAAAGCTAGGCGTGGATTAAAGGGGAATCGGTAAAAAAGCACTTGGGGGAGGGGGGGTGCTGGGGGCGTAGAAGGTTTATGAAGTGAGAGGTAGATAAATGATGTAGATATTGGATGAGAGGGAAGGATGGAGAAAAGTCACGGGAGGTGTGGAAGTGCCGAAAAATGAGGGGGAACTTAAAGGAACAGTTTTTTTTATTATTATTTATTTAGTTGCCTTTCTTTTCTTTTCTTTTTTTCTTCTTTTTTTATTATATATATATATATAAAATGGTAAATAGTTGTAGAAATGTGGAAGGATAAGGGAATATTGCTGGTAGCAGGAGAGATGACCAGTGTTGGCTGGTGGTCAAAATGTTTTTTTTTTTTTTGGGGTGGGGGGTGCAAACAAACTGAAAAAAAATCAAGCCCCTGTGCCCATCAAATGTAGCTACTGTTCCCATGAATTACTGCCAGTGTGCCCAATCTATACCCACGTCCCTGGGGTGCCCACTTCTCCCCTCACCCACATCCCTGAAGTGCTCAATCTATACCCACATCCCTGGGGTGCCCACTTCTCCCCTCACCCACATCCTTGAAGTGCTCAATCTATACCCACATCCCTGGGGTGCCCACTTCTCCCCTCACCTACATCCCTGAAGTGCCCAATCTATACCCACATCCCTGGGTGCCCACTTCTCCCCTCACTCACACCCCCAAGTGCCCAATCTATACCCACAACCCTGGGGTGCCCACTTCTCCCCTCACTCACACCCCCAAGTGCCCAATCTATACCTACAACCCTGGGGTGCCCACTTCTCCCCTCATCCACATCCCTGAGTGCCCAATCTATACCCACATCCTTGGGGTGCCCACTTCTCCCCTCACCCACATCCCTGGGGTGCCCACTTCTCCCCTCACCCACATCCTTGAAGTGCTCAATCTATACCCACATCCCTGGGGTGCCCACTTCTCCCCTCACCTACATCCCTGAAGTGCCCAATCTATACCCACATCCCTGGGGTGCCCACTTCTCCCCTCACTCACACCCCCAAGTGCCCAATCTATACCCACAACCCTGGGGTGCCCACTTCTCCCCTCACTCACACCCCCAAGTGCCCAATCTATACCTACAACCCTGGGGTGCCCACTTCTCCCCTCATCCACATCCCTGAGGGCCCAATCTATACCCACATCCTTGGGGTGCCCACTTCTCCCCTCACCCACATCCCTGGGGTGCCCAGTCTATACCCACATCCCTGGGGTGCCCAGTCTATACCCACATCCCTGGGGTGTCCACTACCCATCTCACCCACATCCCTGGAGTGCCCAATCTATACCCACATCCCTGGGGTGCCCACTTCTCCCCTCACTCACATCCCGAGTGCCCAATCTATACCCACATCCCTGGGGTGCCCACTTCTCCCCTCACTCACATCCCGGGGGTGCCCAGTCTATACCCACATCCCTGGGGTGCCCAGTCTATACCCACATCCCTGGGGTGTCCCCTACCCATCTCGCCTACATCCCTGGAGTGCCCAATCTATACCCACATCCCTGCGGGTGCCCACTTCTCCACTCACCCACATCCCTGGAGTGCCCAGTCTATACCTACATTCCTGGGGTGTGCACCACCCATCTCGCCTACATCCCTGGAGTGCCCAATCTATACCCACATCCCTGGGGTTCCCACTTCTCCCCTCATCCACATCCCTGGAGTGCCCAATCTATACCCACATCTCTGGGGTGCCCACTTCTCCCTGGGCACTCCAGGGATCCGGATGGAGGTTGGGAACCCCAGGGATGTGGGTGAGGGGAGGAGGGGGGGTAGTGAGCAATCTAGGGATGTGGGTGAGCAGGAGTGGGCACTCAAGGAATGTGGGTGAGGGGAGGAGGGGGTAAGTGGGCATTCCAGGGATGTAGGTGAGGAGTAGTGGGCACTCGAGATGTGGTTGAGGGGGGTAGTGGGCACCCCGGAGATGTGGGCACTCCAGGGATGTGGGTGAGAAGAGGGCACCCCCAGGGATGTATTGACACCCCAGGGATGTGTGTGAGAAGAGGGCATCCCTGGGATGTGGATAAGGGGGTAGTAGGCACCACAGGGATATGTGTAAGAGGGCACTCAAGGGATGTGTGTATAGATTGGGCCCTCAAGGGATGTGGGTATAGATTGGGCACTCAGGGATGTGGGTGAGGGGAGTAAGTGGATATAGATTGGGCACTCCAGGGATGTGGGTGAGGGTGTAGTGGGTATAGATTGGGCACTCCAGTGATGTGGATGAGAAGTGGGCACTCATGGGTGTGGGTGAGGGGGGTAGTGGATATAGATTGGGCATTCCAGGGGTGTGGATGAGAAGTGGGCAACCCAGGGATGTGGGTGAGAACTGGGCCATCCAGGGATGTGTGTGAGGGTGTAGTGGGTATAGATTGGGCACTCCAGGGATGTGGGTGAGGGTGTAGTGGGTATAGATTAGGCACTCCAGGGATGTGGGTGAGAAGTGGGCACTCAGGGATGTGGGTGAGGGGGTAGTGGGTATAGATTGGGCACTCCAGGGATGTGGGTGAGGGTGTAGTGGGTATAGATTGGGCACTCAGGGATGTGAGTGAGGGTGTAGTGGGTATAGATTGGGCACTCCAGGGATGTGGGTGAGGGTGTAGTGGGTATAGATTGGGCACTCAGGGATGTGGGTGAGGGTGTAGTGAGTATAGATTGGGCACTCAGGGATGTGGGTGAGGGTGTAGTGAGTATAGATTGGGCACTCAGGGATGTGGGTGAGGGTGTAGTGGGTATAGATTGGGCACTCCAGGGATGTGGGTGAGGGTGTAGTGGGTATAGATTGGGCACTCGGGGATGTGGGTGATGGTGTAGTGAGTATAGATTGGGCACTCAGGGATGTGGGTGATGGTGTACTGAGTATAGATTGGGCACTCGGGGATGTGGGTGATGGTGTAGTGAGTATAGATTGGGCACTCAGGGATGTGGGTGAGGGTGTAGTGGGTATAGATTGGGCACTCAGGGATGTGGGTGATGGTGTAGTGAGTATAGATTGGGCACTCAGGGATGTGGGTGAGGGTGTAGTGAGTAATAGATTGGGCACTCAGGGATGTGGGTGAGGGTGTAGTGAGTATAGATTGGGCACTCAGGTATGTGGGTGAGGGTGTAGTGGGTATAGATTGGGCACTCAGGGATGTGGGTGAGGGTGTAGTGGGTATAGATTGGGCACTCGGGGATGTGGGTGATGGTGTAGTGAGTATAGATTGGGCACTCAGGGATGTGGGTGATGGTGTACTGAGTATAGATTGGGCACTCGGGGATGTGGGTGATGGTGTAGTGAGTATAGATTGGGCACTCAGGGATGTGGGTGAGGGTGTAGTGGGTATAGATTGGGCACTCAGGGATGTGGGTGAGGGTGTAGTGAGTATAGATTGGGCACTCAGGGATGTGGGTGAGGGTGTAGTGAGTAATAGATTGGGCACTCAGGGATGTGGGTGAGGGTGTAGTGGGTATAGATTGGGCACTCAGGGATGTGGGTGAGGGTGTAGTGGGTATAGATTGGGCACTTAGGGATGTGGGTGAGGGTGTAGTGGGTATAGATTGGGCACTCCAGGGATCCAGGGGCTGGTGAAGTGGAGGATGAGGAGTAGGGAGCAGTGTGGATGAAGGAGGGGGTTGGGTGAATTGGAGGAGGAGGGAGCCAATGAGAGTCTGGGAGAGCCATTTGATGCCAGGCTGTGGCTGCTGCAGGCAGTGAGGGACCGAGGCGGAGGACCGAGGCTCCGACACCCGGCCAGCGCTCTCCTCCTCACCCGCCCGGAGGAGGGATTCTTGCAGGGGATGTGCCCGCATCAGCGACGGGCTCCGGGCGTCCCCGGTCTGTACCCAGGAGTGTGAACCCGATGGAGGTACCGGGGTCGGCATGGGAATGATGAGCTGCCCCGGGGTCAGCGTTCTGCTGTCTTCTCTCCTCCACCTGGCACTAGGTAGGTGACCCACCGGGGAGACCACCCGACTTATTAACTCTTCACTCACCCGAGACCCCAAATACCAGCCATACAATGCCAATCTGTGCCATCCCATGTACATCTCTGTGCCATCCTATACCTGTCTTGTGCCATCCTATACCTGTCTTGTGCCATCCTATACCTGTCTTGTGCCATCCTATACCTGTCTTGTGCCATCCTATACCTGTCTTGTGCCATCCTATACCTGTCTTGTGCCATCCTATACCTGTCGTGTATCTAATCTGTGACATCTTATACCTGCTCTGTGCCACCCTGATCCAATACCTGTAATGTACAACCTCTCTGTGCCATCCTATACCTGTCTTGTGCCATCCTATACCCGTCGTGTATCTAATCTGTGCCATCCTCTGTGTGCCATCCTATACCTGCCCTGTACATCCTCTGTGCCATCCTGATCCAATACCTTTAATGTACAACCTCTGTGTGCCATACTATGCCTGTCATGTTCATCCCATGTGTGCCATCCTATACCTGTCCTGTGCATCCTCTGTGCCATCCCATACCTGCCCTGTGCATCCTATGTGTGCCATCCTATACCTGTCCTGTGCATCCTCTGTGCCATCCCATACCTGCCCTGTGCATCCTATGTGTGCCATCCTATACCTGTCCTGTGCATCCTCTGTGTGTCATCTTTATCCTATACCTGTGTCATCTTTATCCTATACCTGTAATGTATAACCTCTGTGTGCCATTCTATACCTGCCCTGTACATGCTCTTTGCCATCCTCATCCTATACCTGTCCTGTGCATCCTCTGTGCCATCCTAATCCTATACCTTTCATGTGCATCCTGTCTGTGCCATCCTATATATGTCCTGTGCATCCCCTGTGTGCCACCCTATACCTGTCATGTGTATTCTCTCTGTGCCATCCTATACCTGCCCTGTACATCCTTAATGTGCAATCCTGTACCTGTCCTGTGTATCCCCTGTGTGCCATTATATACCTGTCATATGCAACCTCTCTGTGCCATCCTGTATGTCCACTGTGTGCCATCTTATACTTGTAATGTGCCATTCTGTGCTTGTTATGTACATCCTCCCTCTGTATCATCCTATATCTGTCATGTATACCCCCTGTGTGCCATCCTATATCTGTCATGTATACCCCCTGTGTGCCATCCTATATCTGTCATGTATACCCCCTGTGTGCCATCCTATATCTGTCATGTATACCCCCTGTGTGCCATCCTATATCTGTCATGTATACCCCCTGTGTGCCATCCTATATCTGTCATGTATACCCCCTGTGTGCCATCCTATATCTGTCATGTGCATCCTTGGACTCTGCCCATCACTCTCCATGTTGTGGACGTTCTATGTACATGTTACATTGTATCTGATAGAATGTTCAGTGTCACTGATCCTCCGCTTCCCTCCCCTGATTCCTCCTCACATCCCATCCTCTCCTCCAGATGTGACATCTTCTGAATGTTCCCTCTGTTCCCTCATTCCTGATCGCCAGAACCGGGGCAGGTTCCTCCACAAT
>JAJQKJ010002382.1:5000-75000 GCA_029574335.1 Rana kukunoris | reverse complement strand
CCAACTCCATGCTGCCAGCTCCTCGTCCTTCCAACTCCATGCTGCCAGCTCCTCGTCCTTCCAACTCCATGCTGCCAGCTCCTCGTCTTTCCAACTCCATGCTGCCAGCTCCTCGTCTTTCCAACTCCATGCTGCCAGCTCCTCGTCCTTCCAACTCCATGCTGCCAGCTCCTCGTCCTTCCAACTCCATGCTGCCAGCTCCTCGTCCTTCCAACTCCATGCTGCCAGCTCCTCGTCCTTCCAACTCCATGCTGCCAGCTCCTCGTCCTTCCAACTCCATGCTGCCAGCTCCTCGTCCTTCCAACTCCATGCTGCCAGCTCCTCATCCTTCCAACTCCATGCTGCCAGCTCCTCGTCCTTCCAACTCCTTGCTGTCAGGTCTTCTATATTTTCTACATTGGTGACATTGATGTTTGTAAAGTGAATGTCCAGCAATATGGATACATTGTATCTAATCCTATAATGAAGATTTTGAGGTTGGACATTGTATGTCATTTATATGGAGGTTTGAAGATTGAACAGTCGTTCGTTTTCCAAAGATGAAGTTCCAGTAAATGTTTGTGTTTGCACCAGTCAGAATATCACAATGTACGGCATAGTGGGGGGGGGGATGTGGTTATAGGGTTGGTTGTGGGTGGGGGGCCTACACAGAGCCAGGAGCTTCCTTCAAGGGACGATTCTTTATTTTAATGGCCTTCTCCAGGCCTGCAGTGAACGTGTATTTAAAGTCCTGCTCCATCCCTCTTCTCAGTTTTGCACCGTTGTACCCCCCCCCCCCGGGTGAAACAACTTGCCCTGATATCACTGCACACTCATCACAGGCTGAGATTCTCACAGTGTGCATGGAAAGCTGTAAAAATTCAAATAAAGACCAGTCTGACTATCCTTTTCATTCATTGGATTTCAATCATGGAGGAGGTTCAGCATCACATGCAGTGGCATCACTAGTCTGGGCCAGAGGGGCCATGGCCCCACCAACATTTTACTGTGCCCCTCCATGTGCCCCACCCCCAATTAAAATGCCCTTTTCTATAGGTGTAGTGGGTGCTGATGCCCTCCCCCTCGCACATTCCACCAGCCAAAACTGACAGGCTCTGTAAAGGGAGTGACACAGGCAGAGCTGTAGATTTTTAGGCGATTTTAGCCCCTCCTTCTCCTCCTTGGTTTCTCAATTAACTGACGTGCCCCCAGCATTGCTGCCTAATGAGGAGGATGAGGAGAGAATTCATCACCCTGCACCCCTATAGTTGCCCCCCCTACTTTTGTCGCTGTACCCCCCCCCCCCTAAATTTGAAAGCTGGAGTCACATGTGGGCGTTACCCTGCAGATTTGGGGGATTTTCGCCCCAACTTCTCCTCTTAGACCCCCGAATTGTGGTTCCTCAATTATTTGACGTGCCACCAGCATTGCTGCCTAATGAAGAGGAGGAGGAGAGAATTCATCACCTGCTGCACCCCTATAGTTGCCCCCCCTACTTTTTGTCTCTGTGCCCCCCCTAAATTTGAAAGCTGGTGTCGCCGCCTATCACAAGTGGGCGTTACCCAGCCCGTATTCAGACCGCCACCCAGCCAACACTGGCATCCAACCGGGCGTTTTGTTGACATTTGCATAACCCCTCCCACTTAGTGTGACCAACTACCATTCAGGGACACCCTCCCCCTTCCCAAAAATCAGCTTGTGATGCAACGAATCACAGCACAGTGATTGGACACAAGAGGCGGGGTTTATGATTTCTCCAATCGCAGGCAGGGGGCGGGGATTGTGCTCCTCCAGGCATTCCCGGCCAGGACAAGTACTGTCCGTAAGTAAAGCGGTGATGTGGCGGCCCTTTTTTGGGGGCATTAGTTTGGCTTGTGGGGGGTGGCTGGTGTCCGTTTCATTCTGGGACACTGGACATTGCCCGGGACAGACCTGCAAAATACGGGGACTGTCCCAGGCAATCCGGGGACACGTGGTCACCCTAACTCCCACTGCTTGCATCAGGACTGAGGCCTCCAGGGAGGAGTTCTGAGGACGAGGGGGCTGTGATGTTTTTCAAGAAGCTTATGTACAGCCTTTCTCAACACAAGCCCCTCCCACCAGCCTCGATCTGCCGGCGTTGCATAGGAAAGCACATAGACCCAGTGATGAGATCAACGGGAAAAATTAAAAGATTTTCTTTCAAATCTGAATCGGAATGTTGGTTGAAGTAGGGGGGGAGGGGCGAGGGAGGGGGGGGTGAAGGCAAAATCTAAACAGATTAAAAGCTTTAAAAACCCCATTTAGGCGCTGAGAATGAGCGGAGAGCGATCGGATGGTGGAGAAGAATTCTTGTCGGGTTTTTTTTTTTTTTGTTGGAAGAGATTCTATAAATAGAACCCGGAGCTCGGTGTGTGAAATGATACCGGCGAGGATCTATTATACGTTTATTTCTATGTTCAGCCGCCGCCAGACAGCGATATGAATAGCGAGGATTTATTACATGGAAATATTTGGCAACATTCTATCTCTTTATATCACCTTGTTGTTGTTGTTTTTGTTGTTGTTCCTTTTTTAGCCTCGGTTCGGTCCTCTGAGTCTGTGGAGGGGGAGGTACTAAAAGTGGGAGCGCCTCTGCATGGGAGCCAATCGGCTTCTAACATCGGCTTGTTCTGTGAAGCTTCGGCAACAAAAGCTGGAAGCTGATTGGTTACTATGCAGAGCTGCACTAGATTTTCTATGCCCCCCCCCCCCCCCAAATTATTCTTGCAATTCTAATACATCTGCTGCCGCTGACACATTGCATGCTGGGAGGCAGGGCTGTCTTAATGAGAGGGCACACCTGGGCACTGCCCATGGGCCCCAGCTGCATGGGGGGCCCCTGCACTTTCCCCAAAGCAGCTGGTCCTTGAACCCACGCTGCCCTGAAATTGGGGGCCCCCCATGATGGCACTGAGAGTGATAGATACACAGGGAGGGGGCTGTCTGCCTCCTACCTACTTGATGTCTGTTTACCTGCACCGTCATCATTGTAGGGGCCCCAGAGCATTACGTTGCCCAGGGGCCCATGATGCTATTAGGACGGCCCTGCTGGGAAGGAGGGGGAGGGGGGGGTTAGTAGCTGCCTCTGAAAAGCAAACGTGCAGCTGACCTTTTTTTTTAAAGCGTTGTATCACTTTACGAAAAAAAGGGGCCCCCCGATGTTTCCGCGGGACACCGGGGCCGTTCCTGTCCAAGTTCTGACACTTCCTGGTAGTGTCGGATTGTTTGCTCACTACTTATCCCTCCGCCCCTCAACCATCCAGTGCAGGGACAAGTTCAATCTAGAGTGCAGGGCAAGCATGCCAAATTGCGCCCCCCCCCCCAAAAAAAAAACATCCAGTGAAGGGGCATAGGTGTGCGCAGCCTATTGCGTTAGGGTGTGCACCCCAAAGCTCCAACACAGATGCATTTGACATATTTACTGGCCTTTTCCCCGCTCTCCATCCTGAAACAATGGGATGAAGGGGGAGCCAGGAAGCACATGGGGGACCCGGGCAACAGAAGGAAGAGTAACAGGGAAAGGAGGGGTGGTGGGGGTGGCATATATTATTAACGATCCCCTATATTTTTCTCCTGTGGCAGCTGAACGTTGACAAAATGGAGAGGAGGAGAAGCCTACATTCAGCTGCTGCAGGAGGAAAATACAGATCGGTTCCACTAAATTCCACCCCCCCCCCCCGCCCGCCACCTCACCTGTCTAGGTTCTGAGGGTCAGCAAGGAAGGATTGTGGTTTCCCTTTCACCTGCCCACCATTGACAGGTTGCCAACCCCAGGATTAGGGTGTGCCCAGGCACACCTGGCACACTCCTTGTGCACGCCTATGGTACAGGGACAAGTTCATCTAGAGTGTACGGCAAGCATGCCAAATTGCCCCCCCCCCCTTTCCCAAAACCATCCAGTGCAAGTTCATCTAGAGTGCAGGGAGAACATGTCAAATTAACCCCCCCCCCCCCCAAGATGTATGTGTCGGTGAAAATCCTCCCCCCACCGCCCCCCAAAAAAATATATATATGAAAACTAATATGCATGCAAAAATTCCACCTTCTCCTGTTACAAATCTACCCTGTCGCTGCTGAAATTTCCCCTCCTAGTACAAATCTTTGCCCCTACCCCTAAAAAAAAAAAAATCCCCTCCTAGCACAAATACTCTACCCTTCAAATTTCCCCTCCAAGCACAAATACCCCCAATCACCCCCCCCCCATTCCAGTACAAATTACAGGGGGGAATTTGTGCCCCCCCCAAAAAAAAGTTTTTTTTAATATATATATATATATATATATATATATATATATATATATATATATATTTCCCCTCATTTTACTCTTCTTTTTTTTATATATATATAAAATCTCACAAGCCCCCCCAAATCCCCCCCCCCCCCCCACCCAAATTTTTTTTTTTATATATAATTTCCCCTCATTTTACTCTTCTTTTTTTATATATATAAATCTCACAAGCCCCCCAAATCCCCCCCCCCCCCCCAGCACAAATGCCCTACCCTTCAAATTTCCCCTCCAACTACAAATCACCCCCCCCCCCTTCCAGCACAAATTCCCCTATCTCCTAACCTAGCACAAATCTCTCCCCCTAAATCACCACTCCTAACACAACTCCCTATATTTGCCTTCCTAGGACAATTCTTACCTCTGCCGCCCCCCCCCCCCACCCCCAATTCCCCCTCAATCATCCCTACTAGCCCAAAAAAAAAAATCTATTTTACTCCTTTATAGCACAAGCCCCCCAGATCCCCCCTTTCTAGCACAAATCGCCCCCCCTCCCCATCGCAACACAAGTACCACCCCATCACCACTCGGCACACCTCTCCAGAATGACGCTAATTGTAATCATGGTGTATAGTTCCTGTAACATTGAGGGGGGGGGGGGATTTACTAATACTGGAGGGTGCAAAATCTGGTGGCAGCCAATCAGCTTCCTGGTTTCGTCGTCGACGCTTCATTTAAAGAAGCTGAAGATAGAAGCCGATGCACAGCTGCACCAGGTTCTGTGTGCTCCAGTTTTAGTAAATCTCCTTTTTATTGTGATCATCTGCAGTGCCGTCCCCCGTTCCGCCTGTTGGGGGCTCCCTTGGCATTGTTAGTCTCTGTGTCGCATGCGATTCCCATACACCGGCTCTCTATTGTGCCTGCTAATGCATTCCTTGTAATGAGAGTATTTTATGGGGGAGAAACACGCCGGAGAAGTCGTCGGGTCCCTTCTATTGTAAAGTTGTAAATTGTCGCTGGAAATAAAAACTAAAAGCCGGCTTTTAGATTTCGCTCCTTTTTTTATTTTGAATAGATTTACACTTTTGTTGGGTTAAATTCTCATCCATTAGAAGAGATCTGTCCTCTCCGCGCCGCTGACAAAGATAACATGAAAGCCTCGGGTGACATCACTGAGAATGCAGCCTATCCCTTCACTAGAGAGCGGTGACATCACTGAGAATGCAGCCTATCCCTTCACTAGAGAGCGGTGACATCACTGAGAATGCAGCCTATCCAATCACTAGAGAGCGGCGACATCACTGAGAATGCAGCCTATCCAATCACTAGAGAGCGGTGACATCACTGAGAATGCAGCCTATCCCTTCACTAGAGAGCGGTGACATCACTGAGAATGCAGCCTATCCCTTCACTAGAGAGCGGTGACATCACTGAGAATGCAGCCTATCCAATCACTAGAGAGCGGTGACATCACTGAGAATGCAGCCTATCCCTTCACTAGAGGGCGGTGACATCACTGAGAATGCAGCCTATCCAATCACTAGAGAGAGGTGACATCACTGAGAATGCAGCCTATCCAATCACTAGAGAGCGGTGACATCACTGAGAGCGCAACCTATCCAATCACTAGAGAGCGGTGACATCACTGAGAGCGCAACCTATCCATTCACTAGAGAGCGGTGACATCACTGAGAAGGCAGCCTATCCAATCACTAGAGAGCGGTGACATCACTGAGAATGCAGCCTATCCAATCACTAGAGAGCGGTGACTTCACTGAGAATGCAGCCTATCCAATCACTGGAGAGCGGTGACATCACTGATCAAACTTTACTTGATGGGTAAATTAGACATGTGCAGAACGAAAAAATTTGTTTAGTTTTGTTTTGATTCATTATTTACATAAATAAGTTTGGTTAACCACTTAAGACCCGGACCAAAATGCAGGTAAATGACCTTGCCCCTTTTTTGCGATTCGGCACTGCGTTGCTTTAACTGACAATTGCGCGGTCGTGCGACGTGGCTCCCAAACAAAATTTGCGTCCTTTTATTCCTACAAATAGAGCTTTCTTTTGATGGTATTTGATGGTCAGGTGACTGGTGACTGGTCAGGTGATTGGTGACTGGTCAGGTGACTGGTGATTGGTGACTGGTCAGGTGATTGGTGATTGGTGACTGGTCAGGTGATTGGTGACTGGTCAGGTGATTGGTGACTGGTCAGGTGACTGGTGATTGTGACTGGTCAGGTGACTGGCCAGGTGATTGGTGACTGGTCAGGTCACAGGTGACTGGCCAGGTGATTGGTGATTGGTGACTGGTCAGGTGATTGGTGACTGGTCAGGTGACTGGTGACTGGTCAGGTGACTGGTGACTGGTCAGGTGACTGGTGACTGGTCAGGTGATTGGTGACTGGTCAGGTGACTGGTCAGGTGATTGATGACTGGTCAGGTGATTGGTGACTGGTCAGGTGACTGGTGATTGGTGACTGGTCAGGTGATTGGTGATTGGTGACTGGTCAGGTGATTGGTGACTGGTCAGGTGATTGGTGACTGGTCAGGTGACTGGTGATTGTGACTGGTCAGGTGACTGGCCAGGTGATTGGTGACTGGTCAGGTCACAGGTGACTGGCCAGGTGATTGGTGATTGGTGACTGGTCAGGTGATTGGTGACTGGTCAGGTGACTGGTGACTGGTCAGGTGACTGGTGACTGGTCAGGTGATTGGTGACTGGTCAGGTGACTGGTCAGGTGATTGATGACTGGTCAGGTGATTGGTGACTGGTCAGGTGATTGGTGATTGGTGACTGGTCAGGTGATTGGTGACTGGTCAGGTGACTGGTGATTGTGACTGGTCAGGTGACTGGCCAGGTGATTGGTGACTGGTCAGGTCACAGGTGACTGGCCAGGTGATTGGTGATTGGTGACTGGTCAGGTGATTGGTGACTGGTCAGGTGACTGGTGACTGGTCAGGTGACTGGTGACTGGTCAGGTGACTGGTGACTGGTCAGGTGATTGGTGACTGGTCAGGTGACTGGTCAGGTGATTGATGACTGGTCAGGTGATTGGTGACTGGTCAGGTGATTGGTGATTGGTGACTGGTCAGGTGATTGGTGACTGGTCAGGTGACTGGTCAGGTGATTGGTGACTGGTCAGGTGACTGGTCAGGTGATTGGTGACTGGTCAGGTGATTGGTGATTGGTGACTGGTCAGGTGATTGGTGACTGGTCAGGTGATTGGTCGCCATCACTTGTGAAGAAAATTTCAGCCTTACGGAAATCTCAGGCGTTATTTTTGGCAATTTTACAAGCCAAAGAACAAATATTTAAACTCTCAACAATTTGATAAGTGAGGTTCTGTCGGTCATTTTTGGGGTCTCTTGGCTGCCCTGCCCTCCTGGGATTTGCCCCCTTTTCTGTTCGCTAGGCTCGGCGCGAGTCGCATTAACTCAATAGATGAGACGCAAATATGATTTACTGAAAGCATTTCCAGGCTGGCGGCGTTCACGTCATCGCTATTTGTTGTTCCTAAGCTCTTAAGAAGATTGTTACTTTATATTTGTAAAGCTTGGAATTGATTGTTTGATGACTTTACCCGAGAATAGATCTGATGAGAATTCCTTACGTCGAAACCCAAACTTGGCTGGTCTGATATTGGTGGAGTCCATTGGGGAGATTCTACGCATGTGATTGGTGCTTTTCCAGTGCGTTGCGTCAGCCAGAACCGCATATAAGGGCGTGGCAGCCCACTTCTGTTAATCCAAAAGTTCACATGGACATCAGTGGCCCATGCAAGGCTTCTTCCACATCAATATGAACAGTTACAGTAAACCAAAATGCCAAGCTACCTGGCTCCCTTGTTAGCAGCACCAATGTTCTTCTTACCAGTCCCTCTGACTGTGTTGTCCAGCTCTGCTGGTTCCCTGTGGCTCTTCTAGCCTTTAATCGTAGCGCCCTGCTGCACGTCCCCAGGCTTCTCCTGACACCCTGATAGGCGCCCATCTGACTTCTGGAAAAAGATTTCCTAGCTGCTGGCTGGGGCACCACTGAACCCTGGATGAGACCTTCTGTTTCTGTACCCTTGGCTGGGGCACCTCTGACCCCTGGGTGAGACCACCTGCATCTTGGATTCTGGCTGGGGCACCTTTGATACCAGGGGTGAGACCCTCTATCTCTGGACTCATGGCTGGGGCACCGATGAACCCTGGATGAGACCTCCTGTGTCTGTACTCCAGGCTGGGGGACCTCTGATCCCTGGCTGAGACCTCCTGCATCTTGGCTTCTGGCTGGGGCACCTTTGATACCAGGGGTGAGACCCTCTATCTCTGGACTCATGGCTGGGGCACCAATGAACCGTGGACAAGACCTACTGTGTCTGTACTCCAGGCTGGGCGACCTCTGAGCCCTGGGTGAGACCTCCTGTCTCTGTACTCCTGGCTGGGGCACCTCTGACTGACCCCTGGGTGAGACCTCCTGTCCTCTGTCTGCTGTCTGGGGCACCTCTGATACCAGGATGAGGCCCTCTATGTCTGATCTCATGGCTGGGGCACCTCTGACCCCTGGGTGAGACCTCCTGCTTTTTGGCTGCTGGTTGGGGCCCCTCTGATACCAGAATGAGACCCTCTATCTCTGGACTCCTGGCTGGGGCACCTCTGACCCCCCTGGGAGAGACCTTTTGTCTCCAAACTGGGAGCACAGAGCTGTCCTTGGGCTTGAGTATATAATGACCCTGCACACCTCTGTACTCGCAGGCTGCAAGTACATGGTAAAATCTGGGCACTAGTTTGAAAGTTCTGATCCAGAACTATTGAGTTAAAAAAAAAAACACAGCTTTCTCCTCTCAGAAATGATAGTCCAGATCCTTGCATTAACCCTCAATGCAAATCCTATCCTCCATTTTCAGAGTGACGGGGTCTTTCTCTGTCGCAACAGATATTTTAAGGCTTATGCATATTAAAATGGACTATGTAGCCTTCAGTTAAGGCTCCTTCAAGCTGGAGAGGGGGGTCTGTTTTGGGGTGACCTTTGGTACAATAAGGGTAGACGAACGCCATAGACCGCATTCAGTTTAGACGTAAAGCCATTGTTGGTCCCATAATCTGGTTAAATGCACTATATAGAGAGTGGACCAAGGGGCTTCCAGAACAAGCGTCCCATTGGGGTGTCTAGATTTATGGACCATCAAATAAAGTCAACCTCAAAGTCAACAGCACTTGCAGCAGTTCGGTAAAATAACTCGGCAGGTCCACTGGTGTTCAGATAAATTTAGCAACGTACGTTCACTGTGGGCATGGGCGTTTTGAATGGTTACCTTCAACATCCATTACAGAACAAAGCATTTTGCTATTGGGGGGGGGGGGGGGGTCAGACATTCAGTGGTAATCCGGAAGAATTAAAGGTTTGCTATTCCTAAACTTAAGAAAATGCTTGGTTGCCATGGTGATCCTTTTTTTGGTGAAGTTGTTACAACGTAATAAAAGACCTTGAATTGCTCCACAACAACAAGTGCTTCACAAGAAGGCCAAGTACCGGGAATTGTTCAAATTTTTTAAAAGACAAAGCCATGATATTTGGTGTTTCAAACCAGCTACATACAGAATAATGAGATTTCTGAGGTGTCGGACCTCCTTTTCCATCCAAAGGACCACTCAACAGGCTTGGGGACAATGGTGGAAGAACGCCAAAATGAAAAATTGGGAAAATCAGTTTGCCAGCCCCAAATATATATAATATATGTCCCCCCCCCAAGACATCAGGGGTCTCCCCATGACATCGGAGGTTCCTCCATGACAGAGGTTCCCCTACCACATCAGAGGTAACTTTTATTAATGTCAGTGGTCCCTTTAAAAAAAGCCCCTCTCAAGTCAGAGCCATATACATGAGGCCCCCTATACTTTAAATCTCCTATCGGCATACAGTCCCCCTATCAGAGCCCCCCCCCCAGTCCTCTCTTCACATCAGAGCCCTACCTACTGGTTTCAGCAGCACAGCTGAGGGTGGGACATGGAAGAAATCCTAAGTAGGTGGACTTCAGTCTTCCTCCTGAGTGCTGGGAGCGGCCTAGCCCGCTGCTAGTCCTGGATCAGGGTCATGCATTGCCATGATAAAGGTGAGCCAGCCACCATTACCATAGCAACAAATGATGCTGTGTGTCCTGGTCCTACCTAGGGTGGTGTTGGTTGTTAGGAGCTGGCGACCAGCCTGCTTCACCATGATGCTGAGGCAGAGATGCAGAGAGCGGTTCACATTTGCGACTAATTGCACTCCACCCCCTGGAGATGGTACAGAGGGTGAATCACACAGAGGCACAAGCCACCAGCAGGTTGGGTAGGTCTTGCCTGCAGGACACCGAGGGGCTATTTAGCCGTACAGGAACTGGTGGGTACAGAGACCCAACGGGTAACAGAAACATAGAGTCCAGAACAGGCCGAGGGTAAAACACAGGAGAACAGAGGTGAATCCAAAGACAGGCTGAGGGTCAAAGTACAGGAGACTGGAGGCAGGTCCAAGAACAGGCTGAGGGTCTAGGCCAGGGGTGTCCAACGAGTGGCTCGGGGGCCACATGTGGCCCACGGAGCCCTTTGATGTGGCCCGCGACCTACTTCTCTGGGATGGAATAGAATACAATACTGTTAATAAAGGTACTTTTATTACTAAAATCACAGTGTATAAATGGGCATATGTGTTCAATGCAGAGCAGTGCACCTGCACTGAGCCATAGACTTCTTTTACCTGCGAGTTTGGTGTGCTTTCTGAAAGTGCACCACAGCTATAGGATATAATCGAAGTCTATGGCAAAGTGCAGCTAACCTGCAGGAAAGACACAGGTGAACCCATGGTGTGGGTAAACAGTGCATTAGTGTGAAAGCAGCCTTAGGGCTCTTTCACACGTCCGTTCAGTTTTTTGGATCAGTTTTTTCCCCCTTCAGTTGATCCGTTTTTTCATCAGTTTTTCGTCAGTTTTTCGTCCGTTTACATCCGTTTCCGTTCCGTTTTTCATCAGTTTTTCATCAGTTTTTTTCATCCGTTTTTTCATCCGTTTTTTTTTTTTTTTTAGAACTTTTTTTTTTTTTACATATTTTGATGAAAAACTGACGTTAGCGGATCGGATGGTAAACGGATCATCCGCTAACGTCCATTTTTCGTCCGTTCCGTTTTTTTGACGGAAGAAAAATAGGGTTTTCTTCCGTCCAAAAAAACGGAGCTTACCGCAGACGGATGTTAACAGACGTTAGCGGATGCTCATCCGCTAACGGACGCTAACCCATAGGGAAGCATTGAGGTCCGTTAACGGACGTCCAAAAAACGGACGAACTGAACGGACGTGTGAAAGGGCCCTTAGGCCCCATTCACATGAACAGTCTGACCAATCAGACCTTACATTCACCTCTAAGGAGTGGCAGATGTAAATGGGCTTGTGTCTGTTTACAAATGCCCACCTCCAATCCGATAAAAAAAAGACTTGAGTGGGCTCTATAGAGTTGAGTGGGCTACCATCCACCTGCTCCGCTTATTGTGGCCCGAGACCGGTTACCAAGTAGCTTAGGTGGCCCTCGCTCTTCAAAAGGTTGGGCACCCCTGGTCTAGGCACATGAGACTTAAGGCAGGTCTGAGAACAGGCTGAGGCTCAAGGCACAGGAGACTGAAGGCAGATCCAAGAAGAGGCTGAGGGTCAAGGCACAGGAGACTGAAGGCAGGTCCGAGAACAGGCTGAGGCTCAAGGCACAGGAGACTGAAGGCAGATCCGAGAAGAGGCTGAGGGTCAAGGCACAGGAGACTGGAGGCAGGTCCGACAACGGGCTGAGGCTCAAGGCACAGGAGACTGGAGGCAGGTCCAAGAACAGGCTGAGGGTCAAGGCACAGGAGACTGGAGGCAGGTCCAATAACAGGCTAAGGGGCAAGGCACAGGAGACTGGAGGCAGGTCCGAGAACAGGCTGAGGCTCAAGGCACAGGAGACTGGAGGCAGATCCGAGAAGAGGCTGAGGGTCAAGGCACAGCATACTGATGCAGATGAGATTGATTCTGGTTTCTTCCCTGTCACTAGGTCCTTTTGCTTGTGGCATCCTGGGGGATCCCAGGTTGCACCCCTGTAGGTTAAAATCACTGGGTTAGAAGTCAAGCTTACAGTTGAGGTTTAGGAGATTTGTAATGTTGACTATAGGAGTTTTTAAGGGTTGTGACTTTTATTTTAATAGTGTGTAGGATAAAATGTAAGAATTGGGTTTTGAGGCCGGGGTTAAGTGTTAGTGGTAATATAAGGGTTACTGTTAAGGGTTAAAATCCACAACCTTCCAAAGCCTGTATTAATATAAAATAAAACTTTATATATATATAATCGCGCACACACCCTCATCTATATACTGTATATCATCACACTCACTTACCCACTTCCACCATACATAATAGAACAAGCTTTGACACCCTTATTGACAAAGGACTCGAAGCCAGAGGCTGAATAGCTTCCAATATGAAGAGAACATTTCACAGATGGTCTTCCATAATATTTGAAAATCTGGGACACCGTTATTAAGTGACATTATCCATTCAGAAGCTTGCCCTGTGCTACCTTAAGGCTATAAAACACTATTCGACTCTCTTCCACTAATTCTCTGCTTTAAATAGTTCTGAAACTTTCGTAATTTTTTTTCCCCCAGTACTTTTAGTTAGGAAAGGATTGGGAAGAGGCAGGATTCACTTACCACCGCCAATATCTACTAGCTGGGAACTCTAGTGCAAAGAGAAGAGTCAATAAGGCTTTCAAGAAGCTGGGAAGGGGATATGACCCACCACCACCACCTCCATCTGCTAGCTTGGAATTCAAGTGCAGAGAGAGCCCATAGGACCTTCAAATAGTTGGGATAGGCATAGGGATATGATCCACCACCGCCACCACTAGCTGGGAACTCTAGTGCAGAAAGCCAATGGGAAATTTTAGAAGCTTGGGGGAGGATATGACCCACCGCCACTAGCTGGGAACTCTAGTGTAGAGAGCCAATAGGACCTTCAAATAGCTGGGAAAGGGATATGACCCACCACTATCTACTACTCTAGTGCAGAGAGCCAATAGGACCTTAAAATAGTTGGGATAGGGATATGACCCACCACCGCCACCATCTACTACTCTAGTGCAGAGAGCCAATGGGAAATTCTAGAAGCTGGGCGAAGGATATGACCCGCCACTAGCTGGGAACACTAGTGCAGAGAGCCAATAGGACATTCAAATAGCTGGGAAGGGGCTATGACCCACCATTATCTACTACTCTAGTGCAGAGAGCCAATGGGGAACTCTAGAAGCTGGGCCACGGATATGACCCACCACCGCCACCATCTACTAGCTGGGAACTCTAGTGCAGAGAGCCAATAGGGAAATTCTAGAAGCTGGGAGGAGGATATGACCCATCCCCACTATCTACTAGCTGGGACCTCTAGTGCAAAGAGCCAATGGGGCATTCAAAAAGCTGGGCGGGTGACATGACCCACCATGGCCACGATATACTTTTTTTAAGCTACTTTTTTCAGGCTGTATTTGGTGGGAGTAACGCTCATAAAATGCTTATTATAAGAAAACAGAGATGAGATCCATCAGCTACTTTGTGCATCATTTCTGTCTTTTTTTTTTTTTTTTTGCTTTTTATAATTTTTACAGCAGCTCGCATAGCATTAAAATCCAATACTGTAGAAGCATTTTCTTTCCTTTCATTTGAAAATTACTTTTGGCTGGTGTTTTTAAGTGCAAATTAAAGTTACATAATTCTGTTGCTTATAGATAATCTTTGAGACAGCGGTGTCGTGTTTTTTGTTGTTTTTTTGGGAGTTTTTTAATGTTCAGCCTTCTGAAACGGCATACGGCAGCCGCTAGCGGACAGCACCACAGAGAAACAGATGTTGGGCTTGCTTGTAGTCTCACACTTTGTATTTTCTCTCCATGAGTTTGTGTTTTTTTTGCCACGGCTTCCTTAAAGCAGAACTTCCAGGCTTATTGATAGATAAGACAGATGCATGTGCATAATTTTGCACACATTTCCAGGCAACGGGGATATATTGGCCTGAAGGCCAGGACAAATGTCTTTTAAACACACATAAAAGATGTTTATGACTTTCCTTTTTTAAAGTTTTAGGATGCAATATATGACCAAAAGTTTGCGGCCACCAGACCTTTACACCTGTCCAGGGGTGGACTGACCATTTGGGCTCTACCCGAGGGCCCCATGCAATTAGGGGGCCCATCAGGGTTCCAGGCTCAGTAAAACCAGTGACAGTATGTGTCAGGTCACCTGTGGCCAGATGACAAATGCACCCCGTTGGAGTCAGGGGTGCACCGCAAGGTAGTGAACCCTATAGCCGACTGCTGCGGATGGACAGGAAGAGTAAGCCCAAGATTCCCCAGGGTGCGGAGTCTAAGGTCCAGCTGGTGTTAACCAGAGCCTCTAGTGGTGAGGATGGCCTTCGCTGCAACTGAACCCAGGTCGCGGCCCCCAGACTCCCCCAGGTCACACTCCGTAGGGAGAGAGGGGAAGCAGCCGCTCAGGACAAAAGGGATAGTGAAGGTTAATCCGAGGTCGGGGCAACAGGCAGACGAGGATTACCAAGGGACAGGCCAAGGGTCAGGGTTACTGGCAGACAGGAGTAGTCTGGGACAAGCCAAAGTTGGTACACAGTGAGATTAACGTAGCACACGACAAGCAGGAACACACAGCTAACACAGTTGAACAGCAAAGCAGACCTGCAGTGCACTGGTTAATATAGACTTCCTGGGATGGCCTGGGGTGGGGCCATACAGGGAGGAGAGATGATAAAAAGCAGCCAGATAAGAGAGTCTGGCCTCTAATGAACACATGGAGGAGAAGGTAAGCTGACAGACATTATTGCATATCCATGGCAGTATGTACATTTTTTTTGTCTCTATATCTGTCCCTGATCTGTCCAAAACCGACATGCTTTTAATGTGAAAATCACAGGATTTTAGCTTTCTCCTGGCGTGGTGGCCATCGGTAAGCCCGGGGGCCCCATAATCTTCAGTTGCCCGGGGGCCCCATGAGTTGTCAGTCCGCCCCTGCACCTGTGTGAGTTTGCTGGGCATCCCATGCCAAAACCATGGCCCTCAATATTGGGTTGTAAACTGGAATATTTGCAACGAAGGTGCTGGCTTTGACTCCAATTGATCATGGTTTAAGGAGATCGCACCATTTTATGTGAGGCAGGTTGGCTCTGGCAGGGCGGCTCTTAAATGCAAAAAACAAGATGGACCTTATGGGGCCCTGAAGTTTTGAATCCATAGATGGCAAGTCTGAAGAGAGAGCCTGAAATTTAAAGTCTAAAAAAATTTTGCCCAACAGGACAGCACAAACCTTCTAACAAATTTGAGGGCCTCAGAAGTATCCTGATTCTTCAGGGCTCAGATATTTAATTTGGACTCCTTTGGGGGCAAGTCCAAATGGAAGAATCGCCATCAAAATGAAACAAAGTGATAAAGTACACAGGAGCAAAATAAGAGCAGCATTTCCCTATTAATTTAGAGTTGTCCTTCTTTGGTCCTAATACTTGCTGGAAATCTTTAATTCATCATTTTGAATGGTTTTCAACATCCTTTGGGTCATATAGAAACGTATAATGGTCTGGTGCCACTAACTTTTTTTCCCACATGTTATGGTCTGGTAGCTCCAAACATTTTGCCATATTGGAAGGTATAATGGTCTGGTAGTCCAAAGATTCTGCCATATAGGAGGTTGTAATGGTCTGATGGCCACACCATTTTCTTTTACAGATAGGAAGGTGTAATGGTCTGGTGGCCCCAAATGGGAAGGTGCAATGGTGGGGGGGGGGGGGGGGCAAACTTTTGCCCCTACAGGAAGGTGTATTGGCCTGTTTGTCCCAGAGATTTTGACATATTAGAAGGTGTAATAGCCTGTTGGTCCTAAATGTCTTTCCATATAGGAGGTGTAATGGTCTGGTGGCCTCATTTAGGAAGATGTATTACTCTGGTGGCCCCATTTAGGAAGGTGTAATGGTCTGGTGGCCCCATTTAGGAAGGTGCAATGGTCTGGGGGGGTTTAAACCTTTTCCCCTACAGGAAGGTGCAATAGCTTGTTTGTCCCAGAGATTTTGCCATATTGCAAGGTGTTATAGCCTGTTGGCCACAAACCTTTTTCCATTTAGGAAGGTGTAATGGTCTGGTGGTCCCAATTAGGAAGGTGTAATGGTATGGGGGCCCCAAATATGAAGGTGCAATGGTATGGGGGCCCAAACTTTTGCCCTTACAGGAAGGTGTAATAGCCTGTTTGTCCTAGAGGTTTTTCCATATTGGAAGGTGTAATAGCCTGTTGACCACAAATCTTTTTCCATCTAGGAAGGTGTAATGATCTGGTGGCTCCAAACCTTTTTCCATATAGGAAGGTGTAATGGTCTGGTGGCTCCAAACCTTTTTCCATCTAGAAAGGTGTAATGGTCTGGTGGCCCCAAACCTTTTTCCATCTAGGAAGGTGTAATGGTCTGGTGGCTCCAAACTTTTTTCCATCTAGGAAGGTGTAATGGTCTGGTGGCTCCAAACCTTTTTCCATCTAGGAAGGTGTAATGAATGATCTGGTGGCCCCAAACCGTTTTCCATATAGGAAGGTGTAATGGTCTGGTGGCCCCAAACCTTTTTCCATCTAGGAAGGTGTAATGGTCTGGTGGCTCCAAACCTTTTTCCATCTAGGAAGGTGTAATGGTCTGGTGGCCCCAAACCTTTTTCCATCTAGGAAGGTGTAATGGTCTGGTGGCCCCAAACCTTTTTCCATCTAGGAAGGTGTAATGGTCTGGTGGCCCCAAACCTTTTTCCATCTAGGAAGGTGTAATGGTCTGGTGGCCCCAAACCGTTTTCCATCTAGGAAGGTGTAATGGTCTGGTGGCCCCAAACCGTTTTCCATCTAGGAAGGTGTAATGGTCTGGTGGCCCCAAACCTTTTTTTAATATATAAGAAGGTGTAATGGTCTGGTGGCCCCAAAGTATAGTGTTTGTTCGGTACGAAGAGTTTCACAATTGACAAAATCTTCCAGCCTTATAGTCTTGTGTGTGGGCCTGTGTTGTAGATGTATAGCAAAGTCATACTTGACTTACAATAAAGTAGGAAAATGGAGCAATCAAGCATTTTGCTCCTAATATCTGCATCTGGTGTGTACAGGAGATGTAAATTCCTACCTTTTTTTCAATCCCATGAGGTTTATCTATGACCACGCACCAAGGCCTTCAGCCCGCTGGTGTTGCACGTGCACGCACTATGGCAGCCATAGTTGCTGTGCACCATGGCTGTCATAGTGCGTGTACGTGTAACAACAACAACAACAGCACGCTCAAGGCCTTGGTGCGTGGTCGTATATGAAGTGGATTTAATTTTAGTTCACATTAAAAAAAAAGCCCACGTTGTCTGCGAGACACCTTGCCAAGGCCGTCTCATCAACATGCACGGATCTCTCTTAAAATAGCTCTCTTCATTAATTATGGAAAATAGCAGCTGACTTTCACAACAAGTTTCCCCCCCCCCCCCCCGCTGTTGCGTTGTGTGCAGTGAGTCACAGGGGCGCGCGACTTGCGTACTTTGATCCGGGGTTCGACGAGGCAGGCGGGCGGCCGCGGTGGCGGCGGCGCACCTCTGTCATTGGCAGAGCTCGCGCCAGGCTGATTTAGACGGAACAAAAATTCAGCGCTGGTTGTCGAAAATTATCTCCGGGGTGAGATCTATGGTAACCTGCTGCCGGAGGTAATTAATCCATCGAGCCTGTTAATTGCGGGCTAATAACGAGCCTGGATAATTATTCAGAGAGAGAGAGAGAGGCATCGGCGCCGGGGTGACCCCGCCGAAACGCAACTGGCGGCAAAGGGGTTAATTGGCTAGTTAGCTCCGCTGGTGTGCTAATTCCTCTCTTGGTGAATAAGTAATAACACATAAAATGATTAGGATAATGAATGCAATGAGGGGAAAATTAGAAATATATTGCATGAGGGGCTAATTTTTATTTCACTTCTTCGGAGGCCTGTGTACACAAATTTTTTAATATATTTAATCTCGTGGTCTATAGGAGATCGACGCTAATAATATCCCTGGATAAATAGTCAAGGTGCGAAATCATAAATGTCATATAGGATGGAGGCTGTTCCATCTCTTTAATAAGGTGGTTTCTTTCGTAACAAGGTTTTATTATCTGTCAATGCTGCCAGCAGATGGCACTATTTTTCCACTTCCTTTTTAACCACATGAGCTCTGGAAGGTTTCAACCCCCCCTTCCCCCTTTCCTCTTTCTTCTTTCCCCCTTTCTTGTTTCCCCCTTTCTTGTTTCCCCCTTTCTTGTTTCCCCCTTTCTTGTTTCCCCCTTTCTTGTTTCCCCCTTTCTTGTTTCCCCCTTTCTTGTTTCCCCCTTTCTTCTTTCCCCCTTTCTTCTTTCCCCCTTTCTTCTTTCCCCCTTTCTTCTTTCCCCCTTTCTTCTTTCCCCCTTTCTTCTTTCCCATTTCCCCCTTTCCCCCTTCCCCCTTTCATCACCAGCACTGCCCTACTTTTAAATGGTAATTGCGCAGTCATACAATGCTATACCCAATTAAAATTGTATATATTTTTACACACAAATAGAGCTTCCTTTTGGTGGAACCTCGGATTACGAGCATAATCAGTCCCGGGAGAAGGCTTGTAATCCAAAGCACTCGCATATCAAAGCGAGTTTCTAGTACTGGCGGTGATCAGCGACTTGGTGTGACTGTGTGATAGTGTTTTGGACAAGCTGGCGCTAACAGACACGGGCTGGGAGGGATGCCAACTGACACTGATGTCGCTAGTGACACTGAAACCGTAATCGGCAATATTTCTGTACTAATGACACTGGATGAGATGGAGCAGGGCTGGGACAAGGGGTGTGCGTCAGGGAGAATCTGCCCTGGGCATAAGGGGCAGACCCCCTGGGCACAATTGTTTATTGCAGGGTTGGGGCTCCTTAAGGCCGCATACTCACGATCGAACATGTCCGCTGAAACTGGTCCGCAGACCAGTTTCAGCTCACATGTTCGATCGTGTGTACGGCCATGCTTAGAAACTTGTCCGCTGGAAACCTGTCCGTCGGACATGTCCGATGGTTAGTACACCCAACCATCGGACCGAAATCCCGCGCATGCGTCAAATTTATTCGACGCATGCGTGGAAGAATTGAACGTCCTTTTTCCAGCACGTCGGTGTCTTCTACGTCACCGCGTTCTGGTCCGAGGGGATTTTGGTCCGATGGTGTGTACACATATCAGCCCAAAAGATCCCCTCAGACATGTCCGATGAAAACTGTCCGTCGGACCTGTTTAATCGGACATGTCTGATCATGTGTACAGGGCCTAACACTAAGGGAAGGGGGGGCAGTTTGGCATCTGGGTGCTGGGTGACCTTGTCCCGGAACTGGGAAGGGGTTAACATCGAGAGGCAATCATGGTGGCAGTAACTGTGTGCCTTACAAGTATAGAGCGTGCTGCTTTTACTCACAGGTCTGGCTGCTTTTTGTCCCTGAACTCAAAATCAATTTTAGGGAGAAGAAACTGCCAGATTTGCTGTTCTGTGTTGACAAAAACACAGAACTTTGTGCTGTGATTTGGCCAGCGGCAGATCAGCAGGTTCCAGCCAAAATCATTGGCTGAAATCTTCTTCTGACAAACGTCCAATCGTAACATGGGTCAGCAGGGGGCGCGCTAAACCAGCAATGTACACTGTGATGCAGGCGTTTGGCTTTTTTTTTTCTGACTGTAGTGCGCCTTTAATAACAAAAATCAGTTGAGAAAACAAAGAAGGAAAAAAAAGAAAGAAATTGTAGGAGAAGATCGGCATGGAGGCAGCTATAGGCATTCCATTAATAATGCTGTTGCTGGCACAGAGCTGTTCTTTGTGAAATAGATGTTACTTCTGGAAATTTAATTTCAATTTACCTCTCCAGAAAAATCAATATTGCCTAATTGTCCAGAAGGCCAATTCCAGACCTGTGTGTGCGCTCGATTGTAATACGAGAGTAAATCTCGGTGCCTTATCTTGTCTGGGCCCCGGCCTTTTCTCTCCGACGGCCGTACAGTATTATAAAGCAGAATTATTACAAATGTTCTGTAATGTGTTCATACATTATTCTCCTCCCGTCCTTCTTCTTCCTTCTTCATCTTTCTTCATCCTTCTTCCTTCCTTCCTTCTTCTTCCTTCTTCCTTCTTCTTCCTTTTATCCTTCTTCCTTCATCCTTCTTCCTTCATCCTTCTTCCTTCTTCTTCCTTCTTCTTCCTTCTTCTTTCTCCTTCTTCCTTCTTCTTCCTCCTTCTTCCTTCTTCCTCCTTCTTCCTTCTTCCTCCTTCTTCCTTCTTCCTTCTTCCTTCTTCTTCCTTCTTCTTCCTTCTTCTTCCTTCTTCTTCCTTCTTCTTCCTTCTTCTTCCTTCATTCTTCCTCCTTCCTTCATCCTTCTTCATCCTTCATCCTTCTTCATCCTTCTTCATCCTTCTTCATCCTTCTTCATCCTTCTTCCTTCCTTCTTCTTCCTTCTTCCTTCTTCTTCCTTTTATCCTTCTTCCTTCATCCTTCTTCCTTCTTCTTCTTCTTCTTCTTCTTCTTCTTCTTCCTCCTTCTTCCCTTCTTCTTCCTTCTTCTTCCTTCTTCTTCCTTCTTCTTCCTTCTTCTTCCTTCTTCTTCCTTCTTCTTCCTTCTTCTTCTTCTTCTTCTTCTTCTTCCTTCTTCCTTCTTCCTTCTTCCTTCTTCTTCCTTCTTCTTCCTCCTTCTTCCTCCTTCTTCTTCCTTCTTCTTCTTCATCCTTCTTCATCCTTCTTCATCCTTCTTCATCCTTCTTCATCCTTCTTCATCCTTCTTCTTCCTTCTTCTTCCTTCTTCATCCTTCTTCTTCCTTCTTCTTCCTTCATCCTTCTTCATCCTTCATCCTTCTTCATCCTTCTTCATCCTTCTTCATCCTTCTTCATCCTTCTTCATCCTTCTTCATCCTTCTTCATCCTTCTTCTTCCTTCTTCTTCCTTCTTCCTTCATCCTTCTTCATCCTTCTTCATCCTTCTTCATCCTTCTTCATCCTTCTTCATCCTTCTTCATCCTTCTTCATCCTTCTTCATCCTTCTTCTTCCTTCTTCTTCCTTCTTCATCCTTCTTCTTCCTTCTTCTTCATCCTTCTTCATCCTTCATCCTTCTTCATCCTTCTTCATCCTTCTTCATCCTTCTTCATCCTTCTTCATCCTTCTTCATCCTTCTTCATCCTTCTTCATCCTTCTTCCTTCATCCTTCTTCTTCCTTCTTCCTTCATCCTTCTTCATCCTTCTTCATCCTTCATCCTTCTTCTTCCTTCATCCTTCTTCATCCTTCATCCTTCTTCATCCTTCTTCATCCTTCTTCATCCTTCTTCTTCCTTCTTCATCCTTCTTCTTCCTTCTTCTTCCTTCTTCCTTCTTCTTCCTTCATCCTTCTTCTTCCTTCATCCTTCTTCATCCTTCTTCATCCTTCTTCTTCCTTCTTCATCCTTCTTCTTCCTTCTTCTTCCTTCTTCCTTCTTCTTCCTTCATCCTTCTTCTTCCTTCATCCTTCTTCTTCCTTCATCCTTCTTCTTCCTTCATCCTTCTTCTTCCTTCATCCTTCTTCTTCCTTCATCCTTCTTCTTCCTTCATCCTTCTTCTTCCTTCATCCTTCTTCATCCTTCTTCCTTCATCCTTCTCATCCTTCTTCCTTCTTCCTTCTTCCTTCTTCCTCCTTCTTCCTCCTTCTTCATCCTCCTTCATCCTCCTTCATCCTCCTTCATCCTCCTTCATCCTCCTTCATCTTCTTACTTCATCCTTTTTCCTTCTTCCTTCATCCTTCTTCTTCCTTTATCCTTTTTCTTCCTTCTTCATCCTTCTTCATCCTTCTTCATCCTTCTTCTTCCTTCATCCTTCTTCTTCCTTCTTCTTCCTTCATCCTTCATCCTTCATCCTTCATCCTTCATCCTTCATCCTTTTTCTTTTTTTTTTTTATATAACTCTAATGTCCAAAGTCTGGCCCGCGTGCCAAATGCGCCCCCCCCTGTTGATTTAATATGGCCCCCTGGGGATTTGGATATATATATATATATATATTGTTTGTGGCCCCCAGGGCCACAAAAGATATATACTGTATTTATCGGTGGTGCCTTGGAGGGGACAGGGAGGGGGCAGGACTAGGGCCTTCAGATTACATGAAGAGAATCTCCTGTTTACTCAGCAGCATCTGTATTGGAAGTCCCGTCTCCTGGGATGCCATTTGACGACTGTTCTGTCTATCATAGGAGGCGGGACTTTGTATTAAAGAGGCCACAGAGTAAACAAGAGATTCTCCTGTTTGTAATCTGTCGGCACTCGTCCCGCCCCCTTCTGATGGCAATAGTAAGGCTGCATTCATGGCACATGTGAGGCTGCATTGATTGCAATGGTGAGGCCGCATTGGTTGCAATGGTAAGGCTGAATTCATGGCAATGGTAAGCTTGTGCGTGTTGTACGCCGATAAATACGGTACATCCAAATAGCACGCCCAAGCTCATCCTTAGTCCTGAGCAGCGCTCTGGGATTCGTTGGGGCCACAAAAGAAATAAATACGGTATATCCAAATAACACGCCCAAGCTCATCTCTTCACCACACACAGCCACAAAGGCAAGAGAATTCTTGTTGGGCCGTGTATTGGTGCTCAGACGAACACACTTAGACCGAATTTTAATGGTTCAAAGAACGTCAGGCAAAATAGTCGGCCCTCACGCATGTTCACTTCATCAAATCTGGCCCTCTTTGAAAAAAGTTTGGACACCCCTGCTCTAATGTGTTGTTTTATTTTGGCATTGCTTTGTATAGGACGAGGTTTCCCTTTTTTTATTTTTTTGACATATTTAGGTATTTTATTTAGCACTACATATACACTTTTTCATTAAGTTTATAATTCTATATGAATACATTCCTGATATGTTGCAATAAACTGTAACATTTCTGCGGCGTGCTAATGCAGTGTTTAAGGGGTTAAAGCAAGAGATTGAGGAGACGACGCTCGCTGCATAGTGATAGGAATGCAGATCGCTCTTCTAAAAGTATAGCTAGTGTGAATGAGCCATTAGTGTTATAAATTGGGAGGGGGGGGGGGGGTTTATTGTGTTCAGTCTAAGATGTTGGTCAAAAACCATAGAGATCGGCGCACAGCAAGGGCTTAGTACAGTGTTTGCTTGCAGTCATTCCATGCTTGTGGCTTCCATTGAATCTGCAGATCCTTTCACGTTCATGGCTTCTATTTCATCTGTAGACCCTTCAACACTCATGGCTTCCATTGATTCTGTAGACCCTTACCCTTCCACTATATACTATTCTATGCTTGTGACTTCTTTTGAATCTACAGACCCTTTCACGCTCGTGGCTTCCATTAAATTTAGCACCCGTTCCACGCTAATGGCTTCCATTGAATTTACCGCCCCTTCCACTCTCATAGCTTCCCTTGAATCTACAGACCCTTCCACGCTCATGGCTTCCATTAAATCTATTGACTCTAGCACATGGCTTGAATTGAATCTACCGACCCTTCCACGCTCAAGGCTTCCATTTAATCTACAGAACTGTCCATGCTCATGGGTACCTTTTTTGAATCCACAGACTCTTCCACACTAATCGCTTCCATTGACTCTACAGACTGTCTCATGCTTATGTCTTGCATTGAGTCTATAGACCCTGTCATGTTAATGGCTTCTAATGAGTACAGACGCTTCTATGCTCGTGGCTTTTATGGAATCTAAAGACCCTTCTAAAGACCCTTCCACATGCATGGCTTCCATTGAATCTACTGACCCTAGCACATGGCTTCCATTGAATCTACTGACCCTAGCACATGGCTTCCATTGAATCTACTGACCCTAGCACATGGCTTCCATTGAATCTACTGACCCTAGCACATGGCTTCCATTGAATCTACTGACCCTAGCACATGGCTTCCATTGAATCTACTGACCTTGGAACATGGCTTCCATTGAATCTACTGACCTTGGAACATGGCTTCCATTGAATCTACTGACCCTAGCACATGGCTTCCATTGAATCTACTGACCCTAGCACATGGCTTCCATTGAATCTACTGACCCTAGCACATGGCTTCCATTGAATCTACTGACCCTAGCACATGGCTTCCATTGAATCTACTGACCCTAGCACATGGCTTCCATTGAATCTACTGACCCTAGCACATGGCTTCCATTGAATCTACTGACCCTAGCACATGGCTTCCATTGAATCTACTGACCCTAGCACATGGCTTCCATTGAATCTACTGACCCTAGCACATGGCTTCCATTGAATCTACTGACCTTGGAACATGGCTTCCATTGAATCTACTGACCTTGGAACATGGCTTCCATTGAATCTACTGACCTTGGAACATGGCTTCCATTGAATCTACTGACCCTAGCACATGGCTTCCATTGAATCTACTGACCCTAGCACATGGCTTCCATTGAATCTACTGACCCTAGCACATGGCTTCCATTGAATCTACTGACCCTAGCACATGGCTTCCATTGAATCTACTGACCCTAGCACATGGCTTCCATTGAATCTGCTGACCCTAGCACATGGCTTTCATTGAATCTGCTGACCCTAGCACATGGCTTCCATTGAATCTACTGACCCTAGCACATGGCTTCCATTGAATCTGCTGACCCTAGCACATGGCTTCCATTGAATCTGCTGACCCTAGCACATGGCTTTTATTGAATCTGCTGACCCTAGCACATGGCTTCCATTGAATCTGCTGACCCTAGCACATGGCTTCCATTGAATCTGCTGACCCTAGCACATGGCTTCCATTGAATCTGCTGACCCTAGCACATGGCTTCCATTGAATCTGCTGACCCTAGCACATGGCTTCCATTGAATCTGCTGACCCTAGCACATGGCTTCCATTGAATCTACTGACCCTAGCACATGGCTTCCATTGAATCTACTAACCCTAGCACATGGCTTCCATTGAATCTACTGACCCTAGCACATGGCTTCCATTGAATCTACTAACCCTAGCACATGGCTTCCATTGAATCTACTAACCCTAGCACATGGCTTTCATTGAATCTACTGACTCTTCCACGCTCATGGCTGCCATTGAATCTACTGACCCTTCCACACTCAAGGCTTCCATTGAATCTACAGACCCTTCCATCCTCGTTGCTTCTATTGAATCTACAGACCCTTTCACACTCATGGCTTCCATTGATTTTACCTCCCCCCTTTCCACGCTCATGGCTTCCATTGAATCTACTGACCCTAGCACATGGCTTCAATTGGATCTACCGACCCTTCCAGGCTCAAAGCTTCCATTAAATCTACACAATTGTCCATGCTGATGGGTTCCATTGAATCCACAGTCTCTTCCACACTAATAGCTTCCATTGAATCTACAGACTGTTTCACGCTTATGTCTTGCATCGAGTCAATAGACCCTGTCACTTCTATGCTCATGGCTTTCATTGAATTACAGACCCTTCCACACTCCTAGCTTCTCCCCCAGTTGATCTACACAAAGCTTCCAGAGTGCAACCCAAATTCTGGGTAGGCAACAGCTCCCAGCTATGGAAGAAGTACAGGAACCTAAATCTGTTCTAGGAATTTCTGTGCCCCAGGCCCAAATGTCTGAAGGGAAGATGTGCTGCCTATATCTACCTTCCAGCATGGACCATCCAAATTCTGGAACGAGGAATGTTGCTTGATGCTCGGCCAAAGCTGAAGTGTACCTAATCATTTTCTAAATGGTACCCTTTATATGAACATAGAAAAAGTATTTCCATTCCTGTTCTCTAACAAATGTCACAGAGTTTGTAAAATGTTAAGTTCTCATATCATGAAAGTGTATGCAAATGAGGTTTGCGTTTGACTCAAGAATTTTTAAGCAATTATTATTATTATTTTTCCTGTAGGCAAGAAAGCTTACAAGGTTAGCTAGATTGAGGAAGTGTTCAAACATAGCGATGCATTAGAGAATGACCTTGTTGGAAAGTTCGAAACGCGGCGTTCACTTTATGACTGTAACACAGTTGCTGTTGGAGAAACGAAAGGCGGTAAGTCAATTTAATTAGTGGACTGCTAATATCGCCCGGGAAATATCACAGTTGTGGCAAGATCACAAAGTCTGTTCAGTTTACCTGAAATTTGCATTCTGTATAATTGGTTGCATACTGGGTAAAGAGAGCCTCTCGGGGGTTTTCCAGTGTGGGGCTGTAGCCTCTCTTCACATGATCTGTGTTTTGTATCAAAGCTCATATCAGCGTTAACATATAGAGCATGCCAGGCTTAATAATTTCCAAGTTTAGAAGTGTAAGTGGTGTGCCATGGCAGACATCTCCAGGCAATTTATTCAGATTTTTCTAGTCGACAGGGAAATCTCTGGAATGCAAATTATGACCATTTTTTTTTTTGGTCTAAGACTTTCTCCATCCCAACGCCACTGCTGTCTACACCACACAATTGCCAGTACAGATCTGGGCACTTAAGTATGCAAATTCTGACAAGCCTTTTGGTCTAAGGCTTTCCTCACCCCCACCCCCACCAAGGGCTGTCTTAATGAGAGGGTACACCTGGGCACTGCCCAGGGGCCCCAGATGCATGCGCGGCCCCTGCACTCTCCCCAAAGCATAGATATCTAGGGAGTAGAGGGGGTTAGAGTGCTGGGGGGCTGTCTGGGGCGTAGAGGGGTCAGAGTGCTGGGGGGATATCTGGGGTGTAGAGGGGTCAGAGTGTTGGGGGGGATATCTGGGGTGTAGAGGGGTCAGAGTGCCGGGGGGGATATCTGGGGCGTAGAGGGGTCATTGTGCTTGGGGGGATATCTGGGGTGTAGAGGGGTCAGTTTCCTGGGGGATATCTGGGGCGTAGAGGGGTCAGAGTGCTGGGGGGATATCTGGGGTGTAGAGGGGTCAGAGTTCTGGGGGGATATCTGGGGCATAGAGGGGTCAGAGTTCTGGGGGATATCTGGG
The DNA here is from genome assembly GCA_029574335.1 of Rana kukunoris. Classification (NCBI taxonomy): domain Eukaryota; kingdom Metazoa; phylum Chordata; class Amphibia; order Anura; family Ranidae; genus Rana; species Rana kukunoris. Next base: position 47,816 of record JAJQKJ010002382.1, on the reverse strand, counting down.
GCGTAGAGGGGTCAGAGTTCTGGGGGGATATCTGGGGCATAGAGGGGTCAGAGTTCTGGGGGGATATCTGGGGCGTAGAGGGGTCAGAGTTCTGGGGGGATATCTGGGGCGTAGAGGGGTCAGAGTTCTGGGGGGATATTAGGGATGTAGAGGGGTCAGAGTTCTGGGGGGATATCTGGGGCGTAGAGGGGTCAGAGTTCTGGGGGGATATCTGGGGCGTAGAGGGGTCAGAGTGCTGGAGGGCATCAATCTAGCAGCTTTATCACTTTATATATGTAGTATTTTCTGTACAGAATGTTTGTTCATGTAGTTATTGTGGAGCTCCACCCAAAAAGGGAAGCTCTGCTTGTCTTCCTCCTACCTACTTGATGTCTGTTTACCTGCACTGTCTCCATTGTAGGGGCCCCAGAGAATTACTTTGCCCAGGGGCCCATGATGCTATTAAGACAGCCCTGCCCCCACCACTCCTCACACCACCTTCTTCACCACACTTCTGGAAAGTACAGCCATCCATTAAACTCCTTAGTCAATAGCGAGTTGAAGGAGAATGAAGGAGAAATCTGTTTCCTCAGTCCCTTTCATTGCATTAAAAGTGAGACTTCAGGGGTCTATTTACACCCCTGATATCTTACCAAAGATAACAGCGTTATTGTCAGACTTGCACGTACCTGATCGACGAGCCCAATGGATCAGAGGAAGGTCTCCCTTATGGATCCAACTTGCGGCCACTGGTAGTGTAGACAGAAGGCACGTGAGTGTGGAGGTGTATGAGAGCCTGGTAGATAGTTGCAGAGAGGCGGCTCAAGATCCGGATGCAGAGGTGCTGGTGATCCGCCCAGACAGCGGACAGGCAGGTAGGACCGCTGGAGGATGAAGCCAAGCAGGAGCAGAGCAGATTGGTCAGGTCACAGGCAAGGTCGGCAACGGTCAGGCAACGAAGTACAGAGGAGCAAGCGGGTTCAAGGTCAAGGCAAGCCAAGGTCAGGTGCAGGCGGAAGACAGGGGGAATCCAAGCAACAAGACAGGTAGTCAGGAGGTCAGAGTTCAAGCAGATCACTGGAGCAAATAATTGGACCATGCCAAATGCAGCCACTGTGCCCATCAATTGTCGCCACTGTGCCATGCCATCAAACCCAGCCACTGTGCCCATTAATTCTTTCCACTGTGCCATGCCATCAATTGTCGCCACTGTGCCATGCCATTTTCACCACTGTGCCCATCAATTGTTGCCACTGTGCCATGCCAAACGCAGCCACTGTGCCCATCAATTGTCGCCACTGTGCCATGCCATCAATTGTTGACACTGTGCCATGCCATTTTCACCACTGTGCCCATCAATTGTTGCCACTGTGCCATGCCAAACTCAGCCGCTTTGCCATGCCATTGTCGCCCCCGTGCCATGCCAAACACAGCCACTGTGCCATGCCATTGTCGCCACTGTGCCATGCCAAACGCAGCCACTGTGCCATGCCATTGTCACCACTGTGCCCATCAATTGTCGCCACTGTGCCATGCCATCAATTGTCGCCACTGTGCCATGCCATTTTCACCAATGTGCCCATCAATTGTTGCCACTGTGCCATGCCAAACTCAGCCACTGTGCCATGCCATTGTCGCCCCCGTGCCATGCCAAACACAGCCACTGTGCCATGCCATTGTCGCCCCCGTGCCATGCCAAACACAGCCACTGTGCCATGCCATTGTCGCCACTTTGCCATGCCAAAAGCAGCCACTGTGCCATGCCATTGTCACCACTGTGCCCATCAATTGTCGCCACTGTGCCATGCCAAACTCAGTCACTGTGCCATGCCATTGTTGCCAATGTGCTCATCAATTGCCGCCAGTTTTCCCCTAAAGTGCTGCCAGATTGCCCCTTTAAATGCTGCCAGACTGCCTCCCCTCCCAGCCTGGCACTTACCTTCTCGGTCAGCCATCCTCCTCCACGATCCCTCGATGTCTTCTCCCTCCCTCGATGTCGCTTCAGCCAATCAGGTTACCGGTAACCAGATCCGGTGAACCTGATTGGCTGTGATGCGTTTCAGTGTTAACTGGGGAATGCACAGCCTGTGTGTCCCCTGGTTAACTATTTGGAAGCCGATTACAGACCACAGTCCGCTGGCTCTGATAGACACTTCCACAGCCAACCAGCTGCCTTTATTCAGATGGTGCTCGCCAGGGGGCCGGCCATCTGAATAGTGGGCGGCATCGGCGTCAATACATAGATTCATGCAATGCATGAATCTATGTGCTGTTTTCAGTGGCGTTGCAGAGCGAGAGCGGCGGCGGCGCTCCTGCGCCCTCTATGGACGCAACGCCACTGGCTGGGTGGAACTATTGAGAATCACCGAAAATCAATGTATCGTCTTGGTCATTCGAAAGGTTTTGCTTGTTGCCAGAAGTTTCCTCCTAAATTCCAAGTCCTATAAACAAACCATGTACATCGGGGGGTGGGGAAGATACAAGGCTAAAAGTGCTGAAACCAAACCATCACCGCAGAACTCCAATCGTAACTCCCCCCCCTCCCCCCCCCCCCCCCCCCCCCCCCCCTTCAGATCTCTTCTTAACAAACCCGGCAGACGGAGTGAAATAAGAAATTATTTTGTTAGATAAAGTTGCCCTCTAATGGGATTGAATTAACCTTGAATCATCTTTGGTAGCGTTCAGACGGAAGCTTGTTATTGCAACACGTGCTGGGCCCCGGGGTTATCCAGTCTAGACAGGCTTCAGGGGCCCGTACGTCAAACTTTGCTCCGTGTATCCGGGATCTGAAGAACGTTATTACATAAAGACTTGTGTTTGTTGCTTCATCCTGCAGGCTGTGTGTTTTGTTTTTCGTTTTCTTTAAATCCCGGTGGTTCCATTGAGAGATGAACGCTCTCGGAGCTCGGGGGGGGGGGGGGGGGGTCAGGGTGAGGTCCAGAGGATTATGGGAAAGATGCCGGAGTTAAAATAATTGATGGTTTGGCCTCTTTATTCTCTGCAAGATGGTCACGTGACCACGCCACCCCAGATCTACATTTCCAGTAATGGGATTATGTAGACCATGGCAATGCACACGGAAAAACACTCCAAAAAATAACTTGACATCAGAAGCCCTCTTTTGCATCAGAAGACCCCATCACATTAGAAATCTTCCCTTTTTTGTATCGGAAGCCCCCCCCCCCCGATCACATCAGAGTCCCCCCCCCCCCATACCACCAGTGTCCCATTCTTTCATCAGTGTATCCCCTTTCACATCAGAAGCCCCCTATAACATCAGAGCCCAGTTTGACATCCTAGTCTCTCTCATTTTACATCAGACCCCCCCCCATTCACATCTTACTTTTCCCCACCCCCCCCGATCAGAAGCCCCCCATAACATCAGGGCTATGTTCAGGGTCGATCCGCCTTATGGGCTCTCTATGCAAGCCGCTTAGGGCCCCCGCAAAGCTGCAGAGGGACCCCCAAATTACTAGAGGCCCCGTCTGGTGAGAAGTCATTTTCGGCCCCTCAACTCGCTGGCTGCATGCGAGAAGAGGCAAGAAGTCAGAACCCCCCGCTAAGATGACATTTCCGACAGCAGAACACCCCCTCCCCCCGCTTCTCAACTTGAATCTTCAATATGATGTGTCATTTTTGGTGGCAGCCCCCCCGTCTGCTTCTCAACTGTGGCCCCCCATTGCCATCATAGTCCCTCCTTTTGCATCATAGCCTACTCCACCCCCATATCAGAAGCCCCCCATAACATCAGAACCATGTTTTGACATCATGATCACACTTCCTTTTGCAGCATAGCCCCCCTTTTCACACTATAGTCTCCCCCCCCCCCCCATACATCAGAAGACCCATAACATCATTGCCATCGGAGCCCTATTTCACATAATAGTCCCTCCTTTTACACCATAGTCTTCCCAACATCAGAAGCCCCCCCCCCCCCCATTATATCAGAGACCTGTTTCACATTATAGTCTCCCCTTTACATCACAATTCTATTTTCACACAAGAACCCCTTTCACATCTGAGCCCCCCCCCTTTTAGGCTGTAGCGTTCAATATTGAGTTGGCTCCACCCTTTACAGCTATAACATCTTCAACCCTTCTGGGAAGGCCGTCCACAAGGTTTAGGATGTTGTCTATGGGAATGTTTGACCATTCTTCCAGAAGGGCATTTGTGAGGTCAGGCACTGATGTTGAACGAAAAAGGTCTGGCTCACAGTCTCCACTCTAATTCATCCTGAATGTGTTCTATCGGGTTGAGCTCAGGACTCTGTGCAGGCCAGTCAAGTTCCTCCATCCCAAACTCACTTATCCATGCTTTGTACACTGGTGCGCAGTCATGTTGGAACAGGTAGGGGTCGTCCCCAAACTGTTCCCACAAAGTTGGGAGCACAAAATTGTCCAAAATTTCTTTGTATGCTGACGCCTTAAGGAGTTCCCTTCACTGGGCCAAGCCCAACCCCTGAAAAACATCCCTACACCATAATCCCCCCTCCACCAAATGATTTGGACCAGTGCACAAAGCAAGGTCCATAAAGGTCCATAAAGACATGGATGAGCGGGTTTGGGGTGGAGGAACTCGACTGACCTCAACCTGATTAGAACATCTTTGGGATGAATTAGAGCGGAGACTGCGAGCCAGGCCTTCTTGTCCAACATCCGTGCCTGACCTCACAAATGCGCTTCTGGAAGAATGATCAAGCATTCCCATAGACACATTCCTAAACCTTGTGGACAGCTTCTTGAACCAGTCCAACAAGTTCATTAGCTCATGAATAGGAGAAGCCTAGACACACTCCTAAACCTTATAGACAGCTCCTTGAACCAGTCCAACAAGTTCATTAGCACATGAATAGGAGAAGCCTAGCTTCTAAAACCAATACAATAAACCTTGTGGAAGGCCTTACCAGAAGAGTTGGAGCCGTTATAGCTGCAAAGGGTGGCGAAACTCAATGTTGAACCCTACCGACTAAGATTGGGATGCCATTAAAGTTTTTATGTGCTTGTAAAGGCAGGCGTCCCAATACTTTTTGGTAATATTGTGTAGTTTGGGATGGTTGTCATTTGTTTTTAAAGCCTTGTAGCAGACCAGATGTAGTTTTGACCTCTGCTCTACTAGATGGGTCATAGCATTGCTTCTTCCTCTTAGGCCGTGTACACACGGCAGAGAACCTCGACGGGCAGAACACATCGTTCCGCCCGTCGAGGTTCTCTGCCGGCCGTCGAAATCGGCGACCCGCCCGTCGGGAATGGCAACCATAGGCACGGCTCAACCAGCGTGCTCTCTATTTCTGCTCGACGGGCTTCCCGACGGGAAGCTCGCCGAGAGCGTACACACGGCCGAGGTCCTCGCTGGAATGCAGCTTCCAGCGAGGTTCTCGCTGGTTTCCAGCGAGAACCTCGGTCGTGTGTACGCCGCTTGTGTCATTGATCTGGCTGTTTATCTTCTGGAAAGGCTGTTCCATTGCACTCCACCAAAAAAAGACCTGAATGTTGCAGTTTTAAAGTTTTAATGCATTTTGTTGTTTTTTTCCCCAAAAAAAGACCTTTGAAAGGGTGATACAAAACACATCATATATTGTCTGAAAATGCATAAGAATGAGAGTTAATGTATAACACGCTAATGCATGCATTATTTATCGTATTGGATGAGATGCCCCGTAACAATGGATTATATGGATTGGTATCTTCATCAAGCCTCCGTATGAAATCCCTTTGCACACCGCCTCCTCCTTTTTTTTTTTTTCTTTTTTCTCTTCTCATCTCTCCTTTTCTCTTTCTTTTCCATGCTGTCTTTCTCCTTCGTGTTCTCTTTCTTCTCCATGCTGTCTTTCTCCTTCGTGTTCTCTTCCAACCCCACCCCTTCAGATCAGTCTTCCTATATATGTGATATTTTTTTTACATTCGACCTTTCTCGTCCGGTCATTGTGTATCTGGGTCACTCTTCATGAAAGGGTTCTCGGCTCTGAGTCGTTTTATCACCATACCTGGTGTCAGGTCACCTGTTGTCAGATGACAAGTGCACCCCGTTGGAGGCAGGGTGCACCACAAGGTAGTGAACCCTATAGCAGACTGCTGTGGATGAACCACAGAGTGGATATGGCGGAGAGGTTCACTGGGGCACAGACAGGGATCCTAAAGAAAGCTTGAGCCCAAGATTCCCCAGGTCGTGGAGTCCAAGATCCAGTTGGTATTCACCAAAGCCTCTAGTGGTGAGGATGGCATTCACTGCAACTGGGTCCAGGTCGCGGCCCCTGGAGTCCCCTAGGTCACGCTCCGTAGGGAGAGAGGGGAAGCAGCCACTCAGGACACAAGGACTAGTGAAGGGTAAGCCGAGGTCGGGGCAACAAGCAGACGAGGATAACCAAGGGTCAGGGACACAGGCAAACAGGAATAGTCGGGGGCAAACCAAAGTCGATACACAGAGATAATGTAGCACAAGGCAAGCAGGAACACAATTCTAACCAATAACTTTGATCAGCACAGCAGACCAGCAGTGCACTGGTTAATATAGAGTTCCTGGGATGGCCTTGGGGTGGAGCCATACAGGGAGGAGAGATGACAAAGGCAGCCAGATAAGAGAATCAGGCCTCTATTGAACACATGAAGAGACAGGTGTAAGATGCCAGACATTATTGGATGTCCATGATAGAGAGAAAAGCCAACAACTAGATTGGATTAACGATCGGCGAAGAGTGAAGGAGGCAGGCAGCTAGCTGAAGCTTGGAGACGGGTCCCAGAGTTCAAATCCGTCTCGATCTCTATGACAAGAACTCCTTTTCACCCCACTAGTGCCGGGCTGTCAGGGAATGACAGGGGAGCCCTCCGGCAGGGCAGGAACCGCAGCTATTTAAAGCAAATCCTATATCTGCTCTTTCTGGCTCACATGAATAATATACCGAGCTATCACTCCCCGATATGTATGTAATGTGGGTTTCATATGTTTGCGTTACAATCTATAAATGAACAATGACACAAATGTACAAATGAACAATGACACAAATGTACATTGAAGCTCTAAGGACCTGAGGCAAAGTCTGGGTGTAATTCTAAAGCGGCATGGAAGGTGGAGATGGCAAACGTGTTGGTGGACCTTATGTCAGTCCTATCTCATAGGCAGTGGTGTATTTTTTTGGTTTTGTGCTGCCCTAGGCAAGACTAAAATTGGGCGCCCCCATGTTAATTTTCCACACCCCTATCTGTTTAGGACCCACCCCTTCAATGACCACCAGTTTAGTACCATCAATGACCGCTAGTTTGCCCCCCCCCCCGCCAGGTACTTGCCTTTCTCGGGTCAGCGCCGTCCTCCACACTCCATCCAAGTCCTTTATGACTTCTCTCATCCTCTTCATGACATCTCTGCTATGATTGGACGCCTGATAGGTGACCGGTAACCAGACCCGGTGCACCTGATTGGCTGAGAGGTAATTCCCTAACACAGCACTACGTAAGCCTATTGGAGCCGACGGCTCTAATCGGGCACTTCCAAAACACCCCCCCACTGTAATTCATATGGCCAGTGCACGACTATATCTATCGTTGATTGACGGGTGCAGGAGAGAGGGGGCGGCGCTCCTGCGCCCTCTATGGACGCACCGCCACTGGTCTGTAGTCTGCCATTACTGACTTCCTTCTTAAAAAATAAATAAAATAAAATAAAAGTAAATATTGTAGCCATTCTTGGCTTCAGAACTTTAAGCACTGACCCTGAAACGAGAGAAGTCTGAACTTATGATTTCTGTTCAGCGAAACAAAGTTTTGAAGGTGGTCTTCTGCAATAACCAACGTACAGTGCATATTTCCTTCAGTACAACTTTTTTCTTTAATGACTCTGTAAATAAAAAAGTATACTTAAGTTTAAAAAAAATTCAATTAAACTTGGCCAGACTCTGGTAAGTGATTCCTATGTAAATCCCCCTTCTTGTTTGCATATAACGGGAAACATTTGCTTATCGCAAGTCGCAAGAACAAACCGTATCTCCATTCACGCAGCCCAGGAGGCCTTTAATTGGCTAGACACTTTGCTCAATCCGCAGTCTTCGACCCCTTGGGGCTGTTTCCTAAATGCGTGTTGTTGTGTTTTTTATTTTTATTTTTTTTTCCCCGTCTCCGCAGAGCCTGTGACCACAATGAGGTGGATAACACGGGGGAGGAAAGACATTTACATAATTTGTACAAATGAATTTGCATGGAACGATGTGTTGTAATAGAAAAGGCCTTGCTCGTTAATACGGTTTACTCATTAATGTGGAAATTGTGTTTAGCTTGTTTTTTTTCCCATTATGCATTTTTTTTTTCGACCGCTCAACTGATGAAAGCCTTCCAGCAAGAGGGAACGTTACAGCATGAAGGCCATTCAATGGACTTTGGCGGCTGCTTGGGCAAAGCCTTGTTACCATGGTAGGTGAGGTATGGAAACCATTGATCACTCTACGTCCTACCAACAGGCCAGAGCGTTGGGATTGATAATTGGGAGTTTTTTTGGCCAGGCTTCCACCGGGGGGGGGGGGGGAGCCTACTTGAGTTTTTGCCTATTGTGTCCTACAATGGAAGGCAAGTAACAATTCCAACCATTTAAATGATTTGCGTAGGCACGGCCCAATGGATTTGCGTAGGCACGGCCCAATGGATTTGCGTAGGCACGGCCCAATGGCTTTGCGTAGGCACGGCCCAATGGATTTGCGTAGGCACGGCCCAATGGCTTTGCGTAGGCACGGCCCAATGGCTTTACGTAGGCACGGCCCAATGGCTTTGCGTAGGCACGGCCCAATGGCTTTGCGTAGGCACGGCCCAATGGCTTTGCGTAGGCACGGCCCAATGGCTTTGCGTAGGCACGGCCCAATGGCTTTGCGTAGGCACGGCCCAATGGCTTTGCGTAGGCACGGCCCAATGGATTTGCGTAGGCACGGCCCAATGGATTTGCGTAGGCACGGCCCAATGGATTTGCGTAGGCACGGCCCAATGGATTTGCGTAGGCACGGCCCAATGGATTTGCGTAGGCACGGCCCAATGGATTTGCGTAGGCACGGCCCAATGGATTTGCGTAGGCACGGCCCAATGGATTTGCGTAGCCATGACCCAATGGTTTTGCGTAGCCTTGGCCCAATGGTTTTGCATAGGCATGGCCCACCAAACCATTCTCCGCTCCTCCCAGTGAATGTCAAATTTGAGAACACAAAAGTAAAAAATATACTGAGTATCATTGGATGATGGATATGATTGCAGTTGATTTACTAAAGGCAAATAGATGTTTCAATGTGTAGGGGAAAGTTGCCCTTTTGCATGGCATCTTTCTCCAGAGCTCAGGGAAGGAAGAGCATCTCTGCCGACTTCCATCATCCAATCAAGTGCAAGCAAATGTATAGAGAGAGAGAGAGAATATTAACCAATGACTTTTGCCCAAGGGCCTGGGGGGTTGATTTACTAAAACTGGAACATGCTAAATTTGGTGTAGCTGTGCATGGTAGAGAACGAGAGAGGGGGGATTGAACAAGAGAGAGAGGGGGGGGATTGAACGAGAGAGAGAAAGGGGGGATTGAACGAGAGAGAGAGAGGGGGGATTGAACGAGAGAGAGAGAGGGGGGATTGAACGAGAGAGAGAGAGGGGGGATTGAACGAGAGAGAGAGGGAGGATTGAACGAGAGAGAGAGAGAGGGGGGATTGAACGAGAGAGAGAGAGAGGAGGGATTGAACGAGAGAGAGAGGGGGGATTGAACGAGAGAGAGAGGGGGGATTGAACGAGAGAGAGAGGGGGGATTGAACGAGAGAGAGAGGGGGGATTGAACGTGAGAGAGAGGGGGGATTGAACGTGAGAGAGAGGGGGGATTGAACGTGAGAGAGAGGGGGGATTGAACGTGAGAGAGAGGGGGGATTGAACGTGAGAGAGAGGGGGGATTGAACGTGAGAGAGAGGGAGAGGGGGGATTGAACGAGAGAGAGAGGGAGAGGGGGGATTGAACGAGAGAGAGAGAGAGAGGGGGGATTGAACGAGAGAGAGAGAGAGAGGGGGGATTGAACGTGAGAGAGAGGGGGGATTGAACGTGAGAGAGAGGGGGGATTGAACGTGAGAGAGCGAGAGAGAGAGGGGGGATTGAACGAGAGAGACGAGAGAGAGAGGGGGGATTGAACGAGAGAGAGCGAGAGAGAGAGGGGGGATTGAACGAGAGAGAGAGAGAGAGAGAGAGGGGGGAATTGAGAGAGAGAGAGAGGGGGGATTGAACGAGAGAGAGAGAGAGAGAGGGGGGATTGAACGAGAGAGAGAGAGAGAGAGGGGGGATTGAACGAGAGAGAGAGAGGGGGGATTGAACGAGAGAGAGAGAGGGGGGATTGAACGAGAGAGAGAGAGAGAGAGAGGGGGGATTGAACGAGAGAGAGAGAGAGAGAGAGGGGGGATTGAACGAGAGAGAGAGAGAGGGGGGATTGAACGAGAGAGAGAGAGAGGGGGGATTGAACGAGAGAGAGAGGGGGGATTGAACGAGAGAGAGAGAGAGGGGGGATTGAACGAGAGAGAGAGAGAGAGGGGGGATTGAACGAGAGAGAGAGAGAGGGGGGGGATTGAACGAGAGAGAGAGAGAGAGGGGGGATTGAACGAGAGAGAGAGAGAGGGGGGATTGAACGAGAGAGAGAGAGAGAGGGGGGATTGAACGAGAGAGAGAGAGAGGGGGGATTGAACGAGAGAGAGAGAGAGGGGGGATTGAACGAGAGAGAGAGAGAGGGGGGATTGAACGATTGAACGAGAGAGAGAGAGAGGGGGGATTGAACGATTGAACGAGAGAGAGAGGGGGGATTGAACGAGAGAGAGAGAGAGGGGGGATTGAACGAGAGAGAGAGAGAGGGGGGATTGAACGAGAGAGAGAGAGAGGGGGGGGATTGAACGAGAGAGAGAGAGAGAGGGGGATTGAACGAGAGAGAGAGAGAGAGGGGGGATTGAACGAGAGAGAGAGAGAGAGGGGGGATTGAACGAGAGAGAGAGAGAGAGGGGGGATTGAACGAGAGAGAGAGAGAGAGAGAGAGGGGGGATTGAACGAGAGAGAGAGAGAGAGGGGGGATTGAACGAGAGAGAGAGAGAGAGGGGGGATTGAACGAGAGAGAGAGAGAGAGGGGGGATTGAACGAGAGAGAGGGAGAGAGGGGGGATTGAACGAGAGAGAGAGAGAGAGGGGGGATTGAACGAGAGAGAGAGAGAGAGAGAGGGGGGATTGAACGAGAGAGAGAGAGAGGGGGGATTGAACGAGAGAGAGAGAGAGGGGGGATTGAATGAGAGAGAGAGAGAGGGGGGATTGAACGAGAGAGAGAGAGAGAGGGGATTGAACGAGAGAGAGAGAGAGAGGGGGGATTGAACGAGAGAGAGAGAGAGAGGGGGGATTGAACGAGAGAGAGAGAGAGGGGGGATTGAACGAGAGAGAGAGAGGGGGGATTGAACGAGAGAGAGAGAGAGAGGGGGGATTGAACGAGAGAGAGAGAGAGGGGGGATTGAACGAGAGAGAGAGAGAGAGAGGGGGGGGATTGAACGAGAGAGAGAGAGAGGGGGGATTGAACGAGAGAGAGAGAGAGAGAGAGAGGGGGGATTGAACGAGAGAGAGAGGGGGGATTTAACGAGAGAGAGAGAGAGAGAGGGGGGTGAACGAGAGAGAGAGAGAGGGGGGATTGAACGAGAGAGAGAGAGAGGGGGGATTGAACGAGAGAGAGAGAGAGAGAGAGAGAGAGAGGGGGGATTGAACGAGAGAGAGAGAGAGGGGGGATTGAACGAGAGAGAGAGAGGGGGGATTGAACGAGAGAGAGAGGGGGGGGAGAGAACGAGAGAGAGAGAGAGGGGGGGAGTGAACGAGAGAGAGGGGGGAGAGAACGAGAGAGAGAGAGAGGGGGGAGAGAACGAGGGAGAGAACAAGAGAGAGAGAGGGAGAGAACAAGAGAGAGAGAGGGAGAGAACAAGAGAGAGAAAGGGGGGGAGAGAATGAGAGAGAGAGAGAGAGAGGGGGGAGAGAGAGAGAGAGAGAGATGGGAGAGAGAGAGAGAGAGAGAGGGGGGAGAGAGGGGGGAGAGAGAGAGAGAGAGAGGGGGGAGAGAGAGAGAGAGAGAGAGGGGGGGAGAGAATGAGAGAGAGAGAGGGGGGGAGAGAGATGAGAGAGAGAGAGAGGGGGGGAGAGAACGAGAGAGAGAGAGGGGGGGGGAGAGAACGAGAGATAGAGAGAGAGGGGGAGAGAACGAGAGAGAGAGAGAGGGGGGAGAGAGAGGGGGAGAGAACGAGAGAGAGAGAGAGAGGGGGGAGAGAACGAGATAATGAGAACACGAGAACGAGACGTGGAGAGAACGACATAATGAGAACACGAGGAAATGAGAGGGAGGAAATGAGAGGGAGGAAATGAGAGGGAGGAAATGAGAGGGAGAGGGAGGAGAGGGAGAGGGAGGAAATGAGAGGGAGGAGAGGGAGAGGGAGGAAATGAGAGGGAGAGGGAGAGGAAGGAAATGAGAGGGAGAGGAAGGAAATGAGAGGGAGAAAACGAGAGGGAGAGAGAGAGATGCTGTCTATGTACAACAATGTTATGAGTGGTAACTTTGTCCCATCGAAAAGGAAAGATAAGGATTGTGAAGAGGTGTGTGGACTTTTGAGGTACCGTATATTAACTGATGATACAGTCAGATTTAAGAAATTGCAAAAAGATTTTATTACAACATTACCTACAGTATGTCAACATATTCATAGAATAAATCATGACAATCATGAAGAGCCTTTGTTACATCCTATCGTTACCCAATTTAACATTTTAAAACGTCCACAGAAAATACTTAGTTATTGCTCAACATGTTTCACGGGTTTAGCTGCTTCTTCAGGAGCTCTTATTGTATAATCAAGTGGTAAATAGATTAGGATAGGATTGTCATGTAACTAAGGAAATAAAGAAAAATTTACATATTATTAATCAAAATACATTAATGTGAATATCTATATAGTCAAATTTTATGTAGAAAAACTACCCCTCAGGCACAAGTTGCCTTACCAGTATTGCTTTTTTTTTTTTTCAACTCGGTCAGTGAGTGAGTAACTTGTATAGCGCTGACAAATGCGAACCGAATCGCCTCAAGGCGCTTTGTATCCAGAGTCGTGCTGATCATTCAGAAGAGACGGGTCTTCAGTTTTTTCCTAAAAGCCGGATGGTTTTCTTCCATGCGAATGAACGTGGGTAGAGCATTCCAAAGCCGAGGTCCTTGGAGTGAAAATCTACGTTCTCCCTTAGATTTGTAGCGGGCTGTGGGTATTTCCAGAAGGTTTTGGTTAGTCGATCGGAGCACCCGATTGGTGACGTAGGGTTTAATTTTCTCGTTTAAGTATTGCAGAGCGCTTCCTTGTGCGCATTTGAGAGTGAGGCAGAGTGTCTTGAATGTGATCCGATCCTTTACGCCTAGCCAGTGGAGGGACCGCAAGACCGGGGCGATGGACTCCCACGGTTTTTTACCTGTTACCAGTCTGGCCGCCGTGTTCTGGATGACTTGAAGACACGAAATCTGGTATTTGGGTAGTCCTAAGTAGAGGGAGTTTGCGTAGTCGAGTCGGGAATTGATGATTGTACCAACCACTACTGCTTTATTCTCTTCCGGGATGAAGGGGATGAGTCTACGTAGCATGTGGAGAAAGTGGTGAGAACCGCTGACTACTGCTCCTATTTGTGCGTCCATCGTCATGTCTGAGTCAAAGATGACTCCGGGGCTTTTGACTTTGTTGGTTGGGTTGATGGTTTGTCCAAGAATGGTGGGTGGTGTCCATGTGGTCGTAGAATTCAAGCTCCGATTTGCGTGAAGGATAAGGAGTTCTGTTTTCGATCCATTAAGTTTGAGTGAGCTTTCAGTCATCCAATTATCGTGATCAGCGATCAGTTGTGTCGCACTTTTTGCGAAAGGCTTTTTCCATATTCTCTAGAGTAGAGTTTTTATTTTATTTTTTATTTTTTACATTTCTATTCTATTGCACTACTGAGTGCTAACATGTATGATCAGTCAGCTTGGAGCTCTTAGTAATGGGAAAAGGGAACAAAAATCTGTAAAAACCAGCGGCGAGCTCGGTGTAATTTTTACCCGTTGGATAGCCGTGTGGTCGCCAAGCTGTTGGCGACATTATTGTGTCCGCGCCGCCTGCCGTCTTTATACACCTCACCCGGTGACCCCGTCTTCATGCGAGAAGCACAAACACTATGCTTCCCGCCTCGCCTCGGCGTAAAGTCTGCATTCGCTGTCTGCCAAACCTGCCAACTCCGGAATATAAATAGCTCGGAGGAATGTCACATCAAAAGTGCTGTTTTCTTATATTTTTTCCCGTGTAATTGCATCCTCTGTATGGAAAGGCGTTAAGCTCCCATCTGCCTCGCCTCGCATATCACTTGATGTATTCAATCCAGTAGCGGGAGCGGGTGGCTTTCAGCAAGCTACGGCTGTCTAGAGAGGGCACGAGGGCGCCTGTTGCTGGAAGTGTCGTGTGTGTTTTTCGGTATGAAAAGGACTTGAGTTTTCTGCTGCTTGGGCTCATTTAGTGGAGTTTTCTGCTACACTTGTATGTAATCTATCCAGTCGCATTTCAAGAAGAATCGCAGGGGTTGGATATTTTTTTTTCATAGTTGCATTGGTCCTGCTTTGTATATACAGTACCTGTAGGCAGGACGGCCATTAGAAATCATGGGGCCCTCATACAGCCTAGCTCACTGAGCTCCCTCCCTCTACCTGACTGGGCCTGGGCCTGAACCCGACCTCCCCCACCCTTACCCTGACAGCAGTGTGGGAGTTGGAGAAATTTTGGTGCAGCACGATTGGGGTCAGGGGTCAGGAGTGGGTAATGTACAGAGTTGGGGGGGGGGGGGTCAGGAGTGGGTAATGTGCGGGGGTCAGGAGTGGGTCATAAACATAGTTGGGGGGGGGGGTGTCAGGATTGGGTAATGTACAGAGTTCTGTATTTAGGAGCGGGTAATATATATATAGTTCAGGGGGGTTAGGAGTGGGTAAGTTTACAGAGTTCAGGGGTCAGGAGAGGGTAATGTACAGAGTTCGGGGGGGGGGGGGGTCAGGGGTGGGTTATGTTTGTACATTACCCTCTCCTGACCCTCTACCTACCCCTAAAACTGAGTTCAGGGGTCAGGAGTGGGTAATATACATAGTTCAGGGGGGTTAGGAGTAGGTAATCAACAGAATTCAGAGTATATTACCCTCTCCTGACCCCCCTTCCCACCCCTGAAATCTGTACATTACCCACTCTGACCCCTGAACTCTGTACATTACCCACTACTGACCCCCCCCCCCCAAACTCTGTACATTACCCTTTCCTGACCCCCCTACCCGCCCCTGAACTCTGTACATTACCCACTCTTAACCCTCTGAACTATGTATATTACCCACTCCTAAATGCATAACTCTGTACATTACCCACTTCTGACCCCCCCCTACCCACCCCTAAAACTGAGTTCAGGGGTCAGGAGTGGATAATGTACATAGTTGGGAGGGGGGGGTCAGAAGTGGGTAATGTACATAGTTCAAGGGTCAGGAGTGGGTAATATACTTAGTTCGGGAGGGGGGGTCAGGAGTGGGTAATGTACATAGTTCAGGGGTCAGGAGTGGGTAAAATACTTAGTTCGGGAGGGGGGGGGGTCAAGAGTGGGTAATGTACATAGTTCAGGGGTCAGGAGTGGGTAATGTACATAGTTCGTGAGGGGGGGGGGGGGTCAGGCGTCAGTAAATCTACAAAGTGCAGGGGTCAGTAGTAGGTAATGTACAAAGTGCTGGGGTCAGGAGTGGGTAATTTACATAGTTTGGGGAGGGGGGTCAGGAGTAGGTAATGTACAGAGTGCAGGAGTCAGGTTTGGGTAATGTACATAGTTTGGGGAGAGGGGTGTCGGGAATGTGTAATCTACAGAGTTCAGGGGTCAGGAGGAATGGGTAATGTACAGAGGTCAGGAGGAATAGGTAATTTTACAGAGTTCAAGGGTCAAGAGGAATGGGTAATATGCATAGTTTAGGGGTCAGACTTGATTATTATACAGAGTGCACAAGGGTCAGAAGTGGGTAATATATACATTTCAGGGGTCAAGAGTATTTATTTAACGTACAAAGTGCAAGGGTCAGGAGTATGTAACTTTTATGTAGTACAATGGTTAGGAGGGGGTAGCACACAGGCAAATATTTGCACCGTGTTGCACCCTAAATATGAGCGTAAATGTTGGAAGCTGATTGGTTAGTATGCACAGCTGCTCCAGAGTCTGTCTGCTCCAGTTTTAGTAAATTCCCTCCATTGCGTTCTCTGCGGGCCGTCACTTTGACAGGGGTAACTGTTCAAGCAGAAAAGAATCGATCGGGTAGGTCTGCCAACAAAGCTTCTCTTCGCCCCTCCTTTCCCGATCTCTACAGTTACAGATTTTGTTTTTTTTTGCGTTTTTGGCCTCCTCTTAATGCCACCCAACCATATCGCAAAGCCGAAGCGGGTGGACCACCGGTGTACATCGATAGAACATTGGCTGAGTGATTTTTGGCTGGAGTTGCCCTTTAAATAGAACCACTTTGGCCACCGACGCTTCAGCAATCCTCTGGCAGCCATATTCCACGCCAGCACTGACTGACCATAAATGTTCATAAATATTGCGCCCGGGCGGTCTCCTGGGCGTACATCGCTAGTGCCGCCACGCTCCGCTTCACCTCTTAGGAGGGCATTTAGCCGTTCCGATTTTTTTCTATTGCTCCCAGCTCGGCATGCCCAGCAGGAAACGGGTTAAACGGACATTTTGTCGCCAAGGATGACTAGGCTGCCAGGACAGCTCGCCGCGTGTCGCCAACCGCCACCAGCCCAGTCTCGCGGGAGCGCTGAATTAAAAAGGGAATATTTTACAATGCTATGCCTCGTTATGCTTTATTAAAAGTTTAGTGCGGAAGCGGCCCCTCTCCATCCATCAGCGGGAAGAAGAGGGCCCCGGCGCTTTATCCCCCCTCGTTCCAGAGTGGCTCGCTTCTCTCCTGCCAGATCATCCGTGTCAAAGCTGCCTCCCAGCTCCCTCCGGAGCGTGGCTGCCCCCCCCCCCCACCCCCCTCTAATGAGAGGAGAATGCAAAAGAGGAGAGCATACATTCTCATTCATGTGTAATGTGTTTAGCAATCACTCGCTCTCCTCTTCCAGACCGTCCAGACGTTTAATGGACCGACCCCGAAGTGCTTGCAAAGAGGCGACGTCTCTGTAGATGCCACCAGGATCTAATCAGCGGTTTTCATACATCTGTATCGTTCTATCAGACCAATTCCATTTACTTCTAATGTTTAAATGTACTTTGTTTGTTAAAAAACAGGAAACGCTCAACTTTTTATCCCTGCGTTCTTTATTCTCTTACATCTACGTTGCAAACTGAAAGGTTCTGACCACTTGCACTCACCGCTGAATACTTTATTAGGTCCACCTTGCTAGTAGTACTAGTGTTGGACCTCCCTTTTGCCCTTCCTTCTCTGAGCTGGCCGCTCAGCTGTCGGACAATTGCCAGCTCCTTACTCTCCACAGTGATGATTATCCTGCTCCTGCCTACTTAAGCCTTCCAGTTCGGTTGCTCTCTGCCTTCGCCTTGGTCAGCTGGCCGCCCAACTGTCAGCTAATTACAAGCTCCTATCTCTCCACAGCGACTTACCTGTTAATGATCCTGCTCCTCGGTCCTGCCTACTTAAGCCTTCCAGCTCATTTGCTCTCTGCCTTCTCCTTGGTCAACATCACAGAGACTATCTCCTGCGTTCCTGTTGAAGACTTGCTTGGCTGACGTTCCTTTTGGCTTCTGATCCTTCTTGCTGTTCTGCTATATATATATATATATATATATATATATATATATATATATATAATATCTGATATTTATATTGGC
Organism: Rana kukunoris; assembly: GCA_029574335.1. Taxonomy (NCBI): domain Eukaryota; kingdom Metazoa; phylum Chordata; class Amphibia; order Anura; family Ranidae; genus Rana; species Rana kukunoris. Next base: position 29,976 of record JAJQKJ010002382.1, on the reverse strand, counting down.
TGACTATGTGTTCCGATTCCTGAACTCTGGCTATGTTTTGACTCCCCTTACTCTGTTTGTTAATCTTTTTTTATTCTTACTATTAAACAAGTGTGATTAAGGCTCCTTTGACACGAGGCGGAGTCCACCTGCTCCCGCCACCTCAGCGGGTGATCAGTCCGTTGATCTCCACTGAGCTGGAGGATGACAAGCTCCTCTCTGCTCACTGAGTAGGGAGGGGCCTGTCGGGCACCGCAATCTCCTGTGGGGAGAACGGACAAAACTTTCTCATCAGATCTCACCCAATGCGATCCACCATGGACGGATGGGGGCGTATCCCCATACGTCTATTTTTAGCGGATCAGATGTCAGCAGACATGTCTCCGCTGACATCGGACGCTCCATAGAGATGGTCCTGAACTATCCATCTGTGTAAAAGGGGCCTTAAAGAGAAAGTAAACACAGAAAAAAACACCACCTGTAAGACAAAGGCATAATTAGTTAGTTACTTCCGCGCATCGCGGCTCCGGCGCTCTGATTTGGCGGGAGCAACAATGGCACAGGAGCCGGCGCGGCCTCAATGAGGAATGGCACACTACAGTGCACCTGCTCCGCTTGTTTATGGGGCATGGCCGTAGACCGCGGCGCCTGTGATTATAAGAAATATTTGCTAAACCGCTGAGATTTAGGAGATATTTCTTGCACCTACAGGTAAGCCTTAATCTAGGCTTACCTGTAGGTTAAAGTGGTTGTAAAGGGTTTGCAACCACTTTAACTGTACCTCTGTCTCCTGTCTGAGTCATGGTTTCTGACAATTGGGTCCACTTTTGGACCTCATTTGGCCTTCATTCTTGGTGACATAGATACAACGAGGTGTTGGAATTGTTCCTCAGAGATTTTGCTCCATAGTGACATGAGAGCATCACATGGTTGCTGCAGATTTGTCGGCTTCACATCCATGAGGCCAATCTCCTGTCCAACTACATCCCAAAGGTGCTCTATTGGATGAGATGTGGAGAGTATGGAGGCCATTGGAGTACAGCAACCTCATTGTCCAGTGGTGAGATGATTGGAGCTGCTGGAAGGAGCCATCAGAAGATGGGGACACTGTAGTCCTAAAGGGATGGACATGATCACCAACAATATACAGGTAGGCCATGGTGTTTAAACAATGGGGGGCCCAAAGTGTGCCAAGAAAATATCCTCCCCCACACCATTACACCCCCACCACCAGCCTGAACCGGGCATACAAGGCAGGATGGATCCATGCGCCAAACTCTGACCTGACCATCTGAATGTCGCAGCTGAAACCCAGACTCTTCAGATCAGGCAACATCTTTCCAATCTTCTGTTGTCCAATTTTGGTGATTCTTTGCAAATTGTAGCCTCCCGTTGTGGTCTTATGCTGCTGTAGCCCATCTGCTTCAAGGTTGGATGTGTTGTGCGGACAGAGATAGTATTCTGCATACCTTGGGTGTAACATTTTTTTTTTGAGTTACTGTTGTCTTTCTATCATCTCAAACCAGTCTGCCCATTCTCCTCTGACATCAACAAGGCATTTTCCTCCACACAACTGCCGCTCACTGGATATTTTCTCTTTTCCCCACCATTCCTGTAAACCCTGAGAGATGGTTGTGTGTGAAAATCCCAGAAATACTCCAAACCAACAACCATGGCACGTTCAAAGTCACTTAAATCCCCTTTCCTCCCCCATTCTGATGCTCGGTTTGAACTTCAGCAAGTCATCTTTGCCACATCTAGATGTCGAAACGCATTGAGCTGCTGCCGTGTCATTGGCTGATTAGCAATTTGCGTTACTGATCAATTGAACAGGTGTATTCCTATATTGTTTTTTTTAACTTCCATCCAAGTAGTTGATGTCCATTACTGGCAACCACATTAATGTTGTTTCTCCGGAACATGTTTTCTAGGTCCTCCGAAATTGGTCGTTCATGTATTCTGTGCCTGTATTTATCCTTTTTTATTTTTTTTGCTGGTCGTCTTTTCTTTTTTTTCTCTTTTTTTTTTTTCAAACATAATTCGTTTTTTTAAAGCAGTGAGTTGGGTATTTTTCTAAAATGCCCAAAAGCAGACGGCTTCGGTCTAGTCATCTGGGCTTCTAGTGAAAGGTCGGGCTTGATTTTGTTGAAGGATCCATATGTTTTTTTTTTTTTTCTTTCCTCCACGATATTTTTAGAACTCTTCAAACTTAAAGTTCAAAAGCATTTAATACTTTTCATATCTTGTTCTCTGTCCAGCTTTCAAATCCGTAGAGATTGACTGAAAATACCCCCTAGATGGACAATTCTGATCTTTGTTCTTCTGATGCAGCATTTCTCAACCTTCTTTCAGTCGTGGAGCCCCAATATTAGTATGGAACATGTCGAGGCACCTCAGTCCAAAATGTAAATGTTACCCAAACTAAAATGACAGGTGCCGGCCAACAGGGCCGTCTTTTCGCATGGGCACACTGGAAAGTTGCCCGGGGGTCCCACTTTCCCGGGAGGCTTAGAGAAGGGGCGCCAAAGCTGTGGCACGCCGCTCACTCAACTGCACTGGTTGTTGGAACCGCTGGCCCCCCGGCGCCTAGCAACCAGTGATGTCAGAGTGAGCCGCGGCCGCCCCAGCATTCAGAACGCGCCGCAGCCGCCCCAGCATTTGGAACGTGCAGCGGCCGCCCTGGGATTCAGAGCGCGTCACCTCTGCAGCTGGAAAACTAACTCCACCCAACCACTATGCCATTCAAACACCTTGTTGGTTGCTACATAAGAGGACCCAGTGGAGCCTTGATTGGCAGTGCCATCTTAAGAGCATACAATCATGCACAGAGGCTACGTTTGAATGGCATAGTGGTTGGGCAGAGCTAGTTTTCCAGCTGCGAAGGCGGTGCTTTCGAATCCCGGGGCGGCCGCTTGTCCCAGATCTAGACAAAAGGGGAACATCCTGAAAGCCACACATCTGTGCAAAATCCCATAAGAAGGCATGTGAAAGCTTCAGCTCGAGCTCCAACCAGGCCACGTCCCAACGCGTTTCACTCCCCCCCACAGATTTTACTCATGGGGAATTGTAAATGTTACTTATCAAAGGAAACTTAAGCTTAAGACAATACACACAACCGTCTCGATGAAACAAACTTCCCATCAGCGGTCCCCTTTTCACACCAAAGGTCCTCGTCTTCACGTCGGAGACCTACTTTGACGCCAGAGCCCCCCTACACTTAATGGTTCTCCCATTGCATCAGAGTCCCACCGATATATCAGAGTACTCCCCATAACATAGTCGGAGGCACCACATTACATCAGAACCTTCTCTACACACGATAACAGTGCCAAGGTCATCCAGGGCCTAGGGCAAATATGCCAAACCACCCCCCCCCAAAAAAAAATGGCACTAATCTCCATGCTTACCCCCAAGCATACATTTTTCCTCTCCCAGTACAAATTTGCCCCCCATGCTGAAACCCTCCCTCCCAGCACAAATCATTTCCCCTCCCCATCCCCCCTCCCAGCTAAAGTCTTCTCTCTCCCCAAATCATCCAACCCAAATCACCCCCCCCAAAAAAAATGACCACCTCCTAGCACAAATCCTACCCCCTTAAATTTCCTCTCCAATGCTCTCACCCCACTCAACCCCCCCCCCGAAGCACAAATCCCCCCCAACCCCCACAAAAAATTCCCCTCCTAGAACAAATACCCCAAATCATCCCTACTAGCACAAATACCCCCAAATAAAATCTCCCCTCCTAGCACAAGTCCCTCTCCCCTTTACCCTATCCACTCTTCTAGCACAATCCCCCCAAATCCCCCACCTAGCACAAATCTTCTCCCCCCCAGCACAAATCTTCCCCCCCATCCCTCTTTCCAACACAAATTCCCCCAAATCTTCATTCCTTGCACCCCCTCCCAATTTTACCTCCTTCCACCCTCCCCAAATTCCCCCTCCTAACACAAATCCTCTTCCCTCAATCTCCTTACCGCACCCCCCCTTCCACCTCACACGATCTCACAGTGCCCATGGCAGCCACCCCTCCTGCCCATCCCATGCCCTGAGCCTGCATGTGAGATCCTTCCTTTTTTAGAGTACCCCCATCAATCCAACAGAAATTCCCCCAAATCTTAATTCCTTGCACCTCTTTCCCAAAACAATTTCACCCCCGTTTACCCTCCCCAAATTCCCCCTTCTAACACAAATCCCGCCCCCCCTACTCACACAATACCTTAGTGTCCAGGGCAGCCCCCAAAAAAACAATAAAGATTTTATTGCAAAAATATATTTATATGACAAATTGAAACGGTTTATTGATATTTATTATTTGTACTCTGTATTCCAAAGGCATGTGACCAGCAGTAAAGGACTAGAAGCTCCTCCTGCTTATGTTTCCCTGCAGACAGGCTGGGAGACTGGGAGAGAGCCGGGTCATGTGACAGCTGGACATCCAATAGGAAATAGGTGCTTAGATGTGTTTTTTTTTTATTTTTATTAAAATAATTACAGAGCGGTCATCCCCATACAGAAATAGAAGGGACGATGCAACTTAAACTGTGTGTGTGTTTTTAGTATCACTTTTTAAAGTAGCCTCGTCCATCAGGCTTTCCTGGTCCTCGGAGAGCCAACATTATTATGTAAATCACTCGTTCTTCAACCGCTGACAGATCTGGAGCTTACATTACATTTGTCTTGTATAAGAATGATTGATGGCGGGTTGAATTAAACGCAACAGAGAACAGAAAGCTCTTGTGGGGGTTTTGTGAAATGTGGCCTCCCCGGTATTCTGGTGCTAGTAGTGTCCTATATACGGTATCTCTCTGGAGACCTGAGCTGTACAATTGGTCAATTGGTGGTGGGTCTCATGGCGTGGCCAGAAATGGATGGACTTCAGTGGACGTGTCACGTGTGTGATGTGAAAGATTTGGAGATCTTAAAGGGGAACTGCAGTCTGCTCACCTAATTTGTAACAAAAACATTTGTGCGGCAGCAGCGGCGGTTAATGATGGCATGTTGGGTTCCAGCACCTTGCACCTCTGGACCCCTTTACATTACACAGCACCCTGCACCTCTGGACCCCTTTACATTACATAGCACTGCACCTCTGGACCCCTTTTACATTACACAGCCCCCCACAGTTTGTTATACAGACCCCCCCAACAGTTCTGGACCCCCTGCATGTTACACTGGGGGGGATGTGAAATGCGGCCCACCGGGCATATGCCCGATATGCCCTATGGCCAGTCTAGGCCTGCTTCCCACCGACCACTTTGTATATAAAATTGTTTTATATATACTGGGATTCTGTACTTGCCAAATATGCTGCAGAAATCTCCCTCCATGGCTGCAGCCATTTTAACTGTGGGCAGCTGAAGCTTCTGCCTTGTTCACTTCCTGGATTTACACAGACACACCAAGGCACACCTCCAGCTCTGCAGCTTTTATTGGCTCTCTTATAACTTATCCCCCCTCCCTTCATGCACAGCTCTCTCACACTCTCCTGAGAGTTTGCCAGGATGTCATAAGCCTCTCTCTCGTTCTTTATCTCTCTCTCTTGTTCTTTCTCTCTCTCTCTCTTGTTCTTTCTCTCTCTCTCTCTCTTTCTCTCAATCTCTTTTTTTCATTTTATCTCATCTCTCTCTCTCTCTCTCTCTCTCTCTCTCTCTCTCTCTCTCTCTCTCTCGCTCGTTCTTTCTCTCTCTTGCTCGTTCTTTCTCTCTCTCGCTCTTTCTCTCGCTCGTTCTTTCTCTCTCTCGCTCGTTCTTTCTCTCTCTCTTGTTCTTTCTCTCTCTCTTGTTCTTTCTCTCTCTCTTGTTCTTTATCTCTCTCTCTCTTGTTCTTTCTCTCTCTCTCTCTCTTGTTCTTTCTCTCTCTCTCTCTTTCTCTCAATCTCTTTTTTTCATTTTATCTCATTCTCTCTCTCTCTCTCTCTCTCTCTCTCTCTCTCTCGCTCGTTCTTTCTCTCTCTTGCTCGTTCTTTCTCTCTCTCGCTCGTTCTTTCTCTCTTGCTCGTTCTTTCTCTTTCTTTTGTTCTTTCTCTTTCTGTCTCGTTCTTTCTGAATGAATGAGAAACTTATATAGCGCGGCACATGCGAACTTTTGTTTTCTCTCTCTCTCTCTCTCTCTCTCTCTCTCTCTCTCCCTCTCTTTCTCTCTCTCTATTTTTCTCTCTCGTTCTTTTCTCTTTCTCTCAATCTTTTTTTCATTTTATCTCATTCTCTCTCTCTCTCGTTCTCATTCTCTCTCTCTCTCTCTCTCTCTCTCTCTCTCTCTCTCTTGTTCTCTCTCTCTTTCTTTCTCTTTCTCTTGTTCTTTCTCTTTTTTTTCCTCTCGTTCTCTTTCTTTCTCTTGTTCTTTCTCGTTCTTTCCTTTATTTTCTCTCATTCTTTTTCTTTCTTTTTCTCTCTCGCTCTCTCTCTCTATAAAAACATTTTGGGGGGGTTTAAAGTGATTTTCTAGCAAAAAAAATACTGATTGTTACATACAAAAAGTGAAAGAAAAGACATTCCAAATGAAAGGAAAGCTCACAGGGCTTTATTTACTAAAACTAGAGAGCGCAAAATCTGGTGCAGCTGTGCAATGTAACCAAACTTCACTTTGCGCAACGAAGCTTTAACAATAAAACCTGGAAGCTGATTGGCTCCCATGCACAGCGGCACCAGATTTGGCACTCTGCAGTCTCAGTGATTCCCCCCCCCCCCCCCACAGGCCCAAAGCAATAGTCCTCAGTTAATCCTGTATATTCTCTAATAATACACTTTGATCCAATCATGGATTTCCCATTCATCTTCTTGCTTCTTCTGTGAACGTATTTTCTTGCACCTCGCCATGCAGACGGTAGGCCTGAGCCACGACTTTGAATTATCGGCCGCTGTCTCCGGTGTTAAGCAGAGGTGCCCCGGGGTCAACTCTCAGAGCAAGCGGCAGGCGGCTCCAGCCTCCCGCGGGATCGGACTGTGGCTGGCAGCCAGGTAGAATACGGACGGTCATTCACCTCCGTTCATCCTCTGGCAATCCCGAGACTAGAAGGCATTAATTATCAGGAACTCCGGAGAGCTGAGAGATGGATTGGGGGGGTCAAGCATTGGTTGGCTTCAGACGGGGAGGGGGGGGGCTGTTTATTGAACATCAGAAATGCAAAGTACTTTGGTTTTCTATTGTCTACAAAACATCTCTGAATCCGGCAGGTCAGCTTCAATCCATTGTGATGGAGCCGGACGCCGCTTCACTGCGAATCATCCATTTTCTATTGCCAAACTATTAAATCAGCGCTGAATATGTGAGCAGGATCCCGGACATCCCGGACTTCGCCTGACTCGCTTTGGAAGGAAGCCAGCTGGAGTGTAATTTAAGCTGAGGCCTAAGGTTTGAGGGAATTTCTTGCTCTGTATAAATGTCAGATCGAGTTACTATCAGATGGGAATCTTAGAGGAAAATATACCTTACTTGGTGATCAGAGGGAGTGAGGATTTTCCAGTGTTACTTATCCTAACCATCACACCCAGTCCCCACTCTCCAGGAATTTTATAGTCTGTGATTCTCCAGGAATGGGGGTATGGGAACCAAGTGAATGGGAGGCAAGTTATAGAGTAAGGGAACCAAGCGAGAGATGGGTAGGGGAACCAAGTGAGGTACGGGTAAGGCAACCAAGTGAGGTACGGGTAAGGCAACCAAGCAAGATAGGGGTAAGGCAACCAAGTGAGGTACGGGTAAGGCAACCAAGCAAGGTAGGGGTAAGGCAACCAAGTGAGGTACGGCTAAGGCAACCAAGAGAGGTAGGGGTAAGGCAACCAAGCGAGGTACGGGTAAGGCAACCAAGTGAGGTACGGGTAAGGCAACCAAGTGAGGTACGGGTAAGGCAACCAAGTGAGGTACGGGTAAGGCAACCAAGCGAGGTACGGGTAAGGCAACAAAGCGAGGTAGGGGTAAGGCAACAAAGCGAGGTAGGGGTAAGGGGAACCAAGCGAGGCAGGGGTAAGGCAACCAAGAGAGGTAGGGGTAAGGCAACAAAGCGAGGTAGGGGTAAGGCAACAAAGCGAGGTAGGGGTAAGGCAACCAAGCGAGGTAGTGGTAAGGCAACCAAGCGAGGTAGGGGTAAGGCAACCAAGCGAGGTAGGGGTAAGGCAACCAAGCGAGGTAGGGGTAAGGCAACCAAGCGAGGTAGGGGTAAGGCAACCAAGCGAAGTAGGGGGAAGGCAACCAAGCAAGGTAGGGGTAAGGGGAACCAAGTGAGGTAGGGGTAAGGGGAACCAAGTGAGGTAGGGGTAAGGGGAACCAAGTGAGGTAGGGGTAAGGGAAACCAAGTGAGGTAGGGGTAAGGGGAACCAAGTGTGGTAGGGGTAAGGGGAACCAAACGAGGTACATGTAAGGGGAACCAAGCAAGGTACTGCGGGTAAGGGGAACCAAGCGAGATACAGGTCAGGGGAACCAAGTAAGGGAACCAAGTGAGATATGGGTATTAGAGCCAAGTGATATAGGTATGGGAACCAAGTTAAATATGCATGGGAACTTGGTAATATGGTTATGGGAACCAAGTGAAATTAGTAATGGGAACCGAGTGTCCTGGGGGATCGCCAGGGGACCGAGTGTCGGGGGGATCGCCAGGGAACCGACTGTCAGGGGGATCGCCAGGAAACCGACTGTCGGGGGGATCGCCAGGGAACCGAGTGTCGGGGGAATGGGAATCAAATGAAATGGGTATAAGAACCAAGTGTTGTGGGTATGGGAACCAAGTGAAATGCACATGAAAACCTGGTGAAATGGGTAGGGTGTAATTTGTGGATTGGTCCACTGTGTGCTCTTTAGGAAAAATGAATAATAACGCAGAGCTGTCCACCAGTAAGAAGTGACCCTCCAGAGCAGACAATATGGAAGGGTTACCTCTATTGTTTTTTTTTTTTCTAATCTGTGTCCCCATTAAATTTTACCTTTTTGCTTCCTGTTGGCATAAAAAGTTCTGGGAAAATCTCTCCGATAGGGACCCAGAAGCCTTCTACAAGTCTCTATCGCGTCCTATCTATCTATCTACAGTCCAAAGCTAATTGTCCCATTTTCCCCGCCGCGGTGGAAGAAAAGTGCGATCAGCGCATGGAATGACAAGTCCTTATTCATACATCATTCCTCCACACTCTACACTTGTAGATTAACTCCTAACACACCATGGGCCATCAGCTCCGTGTTGGGATAATTGATTAAATTCCGGATGCTTTGTGACTCCATCTCCCCAGAAATAGGATTTCCAGACTAAGAAGTGAAAAGAAGAAGATGGAGGGAAAAAAAATTGAATCTGCTGCAAAGAACTTGCTGACTGGCCATGGGCTTCGGGATAAAGCTAGAGATTGTATAATATATAATTCATAGATCCTTCTGAAGCTCGCCTCTGTTTAATCATCTCCTGGTAATATTTGGCAGTAGAGTCGGCCGGGTCTAAATGTAGTTATGACTAAGCCCTCATAGGCTGAAACCCGTCAACTGATCTTATCTGCATTTGCACACTGTGTTTCTTTAATATTTTTTTTTTAAGAGCAACAACTGGTTTGCGGATCGTCTCTCTGCACTGGCAAGGGGTGCCAGGGAATGCTGTGTGGATCTATTGTTGCTTGGGGGATGTGCTGTTGCAGTGCGGGGGAGTGGGGGTCTCTTGTTGCTTGGGGGAGGATCTGTTGTTGCTTGGGGGAGGATCTGTTGTTGCATGAGGAATATCTGTTGTATCTTGGGGAGGATATGTTGTTGCTATGAGGTATCTGGTGTTGCTGAGGGGTCTTTTCTTACTGGGGGAGGGTCTTTTCTTACTGGGGGAGGTTCTGTTGCTGCTGTTTCTGGAGCGTGGTCTATTGTTGCTAACTGCTGGACAGTCTATTGGTGCTGGATGCTGGGGAAGCCTGGGCTTGCAGTGGGATCTACTGTATTGTTGGTTGGGGTATCTGCTGTTATAGTGTGGGGGGTCTATTGTTACTGGGAGGGGGGGTCTTTTGTTGCTGAGAGTTATCTGTTGTTCCTAGGGGAGGATCTGTTGTTGCTAGGGGAATGATCTGTTGTTGCTAGGGGAGGATCTGCTGTTGCTAGGGGAGGATCTGCTGTTGCTGGGGAATGATCTGCTGTTGCTGGGGAATGATCTGCTGTTGCTGAGAGGTCTATTGTTACTGGGTTAGGGTTGCTGGTGGAGGATCTATTGCTGCTGTAGGGAGATTTGTTATTTCTGGAAGGGAGTCTATTTTTACTGTGGGTATCTATTGATGCTTGCTGCTGGGGATGTCTGAGTGTGCAGTGGGATCTGTTGTTGCAGGGGTAGGCATCTGTTGTTGCTGAGAGGTCTACTCTTACTGGGGGGGGGGGGGGTGTCTGTTGCTGCTGGTGGGGTATCTGTTGCTGCTGGTGGGGATTTATTGTTTCTGGAAGGGGTCTATTGTTGCTGACTGCTGGACAGTGTATTGATGCTGGCTGCTGGGGAAGCCTGGGCTTGCAGTGGGATCTATTATTGCTTAGGGTTTCTACTGTTGCAGTGCGGAGGGTCTATTGTTACTGTGAGGGGGTCTGTTGTTGCTAGGAGAGGATCTGTTGTTACTGAGGGAGGGTCTGTTGCTGCTGGTGGAGGATTTATTGCTGCTGTAGGGGAATTTGTTGTTTCTGGAATGGAGGGGGGGTTCTTTTGAGAGAAAAATTAGTGATTTAGGGGGGGCAGGGTATTGGGGAAAAAGGGGGGCAGGGTATTATTGGAAAGCGGGGGGGGGGGGGGGAGAGACAAGGGTGTGATTTAGGGAGGGGCTGCACCTGTTCTCTGAGATTCAAGCCCTGCAGGTCTGTACAATCACATTAATTATATAGCAATTTTTAAAATAAACATCTTCTTTTTTTTTTTTTGGACTACCTGGTGAAATAATTTTTATATCCTTTTATATTTTTAATTTATTTTTTATTTTTTTATTTTAAATGGCTGACGGCGCCCCGAGTTTTAGTGAAACATTTGCCGTTAATTTTATTTGACAGCCGCAATATCCTGATTTCCTTTCTTCCTTTTTATCCTATTAGTTTTCTGAGTTTAACCCGTGTGGCCCCCGTCGCCGTCCCCTAATCATAGATCTGTCTTCTTTTCATGCTCTGTAAATTCCGCATTAAGAACGTTCGGTCTCCCACTCGTACCGCGCCGTGTAGAGTACCGGGGTCCTGGAAGCTGTCACCTCCGTTCCATTTCATTAAATCTTTCTTCTTTTTTTTTTTTTCCACCTTTTTTTAGAAGTATCGCTAAATCGAAAAAAAAAAAAAAATCAAGAAAAAAAAAAAAAGAGAGAAAAGCCGAACATTACGGAGACCCAAAGCAAAGCGTTCATGGTTGACAAACTGATATTAATTACATTTTATTCCGTCTACGTGCGCGGCTGTGCGCGGTGACAGGCGGCAAACAAGAACTTCTTTCCAAAGACTGTGGTTGAGCAAGAAGTTATTTTTTTCCCGCAATAGTCACACCGGTTGTTTTAATTTTTACTGTTATGTCCGACCTGCGTCCTCCAAAGACGTAGTCGCGCTGCTTTGTGCGGACGTACCGGTTGGGATCGGGAGCGTGGTGTTAAATTATTCAGCTGGGATTTTAAGAATTGAAGCCCATTTTGAGGCGTGCAGCCGGAAAAATGTTTGCATGTCGAGACTCTGAGGGGGGGTATAGATTTTTGCTTTCTCAACCACTTAAAGGCGTTTTAATCCATTCTAGCGGTTGCGTTTAAAAAAAAAAAGTCACTTCATTTGGCTTATTTGATTTTGTAGGGACTTGCGTCAACGTTTGGCTTGAAAAACAATGCAGCTGGTGCTGCACCTGGAAAAATCCAATTGGCGGTTGCAGACAACGCAAAGCGTCTGTTCCATCGCGTACTTACATATTTAAAGCTGAGCTCCAGGCGCAAAAACTTTTTACGAGGGCCGTACCGAAAGTTGTGCAAAAGCGAGCAGAACTATTTCTATGAACTTACATGGGTCTTTCAAATTTCACATTTTGGTGGAGTAATTCTTTATCATCCTCCTCCTCCTCCTTCTCCTTCTTATTATTTGTTTCCTTCTTCTTTTTGCTCCTTCTTCTTTCTTGTACTTTCTCTTCTTCCTTGTTCTTCCTCCTTTTTTTTCTGCCTTCTTTCTTCTTCTTCCTTAATCTTCTTTGCTTTCTCTTTATTCTTCTTTCTTCTTCTACCTCCTTCCTTTTCATCCTCTTCTTTTTCCCTCTTCCTATTTCTTCTTCCTCTTCTTCTGCCTTCTCCTTCAGACTTCTTTCATTTTTTTTTCTCTTTCTTCTTCCTCTTCTTTATTCTCCTTCCGTCGTCCTCTTTTTTCTTCTCCTCCTCTTCTTCCTTTTTCTTTTTTCTCCTCCCTCCTACTTCTTCCTCTACCTTCTCCTCCTCCTTATTCTTCTTCCTTATTCTTCTTTCTTTTCCTCCTCCTACCTTCTTCTTCCTTCTTCCTACCTTCTTCTTCCTTCTTTCTTCTTTCTTCTTCCTTCCTTCTTTCTTCTTCTTCTTCTTCTTCTTCTTCTTCTTCATCTTCTTCCTCCTACTTCTTCTTCTTCCTTCTTCTTCTTCTTCCTCCTCCTACTTCTTCTTCCTTCTTCTTCTTCTTCTTCCTCCTACTTCTTCTTCTTCCTCCTACTTCTTCTTCTTCCTCCTACTTCTTTCTCCTTCTCCTCCTACTTCTTTCTCCTTCTTCTCCTCCTCCTTACTCCTCTTCTTCTTTCTTCTCCTCCTACTACTACTACTTATTCCTCTTCTTATTCTCCTTCTTCTTCTCCTCCTCCTATGTATTTCTTCTCCTCCTACTACTTCTTCCTCTTCTCCCCCTCCTTCCTCCTCCATTCTTCTTCATTCTTCTTCATTCTTCTCCTACTTATTCCTCCTCTTCTTCTTTCTTCTCCTCCTACTTATCTTTTTCTTTCTTTCTTTCTTTCTTTCTTTCTTTCTTTCTTTCTTTCTTTCTTTCTTTCTTTCTTCCTTCCTTCCTTCCTTCCTTGCTTCCTTCCTTCCTTCCTTCCTTCCTTCCTTCCTTTCTTTCTTTCCTCCACAACCCTCCTTCTTCCTCTTTTTCCTTTTCTTTCTTCTCCTCCTACTTCTCCTCCTACTTCTCCTCCTACTTCTCCCCTCAGAAATGTTGCCCAGTCAATTGCTAGTCTCAGCTTAAAGGCGCACATTGAGGAATTCCTGGTCTCAGCCTAGAGGCACACCATTGACCTGTGAGAGGGGTTAAGGATTTTACTGAGCAGATGTAATTTGTGGTTCTTGTTTAAACCCCCTTCCTTCTCCCCCACCAATATTGAAGATTGACAGAGTAGATGTTGGTAATTTGGTCACAGCCGGTGAATCAGTGAGAGCTTTGAGGCAGCTGTAGGCCAGATCATCAACAACAAGACTAAGGAGTCCAGTAGCTCAGTGGCTCCTTCGGGGGTTCATCAATACACATATATATTCCTAAATTGCTAGAAATTATAAAAATACAGTTTGTGTGTCCCAAATCCTCATACTTCTTCCTTCTCCTCCTTCCTCCTCCCTCCTCCCTCCTCCCTCCTCCCTCCTCCTCCTCCCTCCGTCTTCTTTCTTCCATCTTCTTTCTTCTTCCTCCTTCTTCCTTCTCTTCCTCCTCCTTCTTCTTCCTTCTGTTTCTCCTCCTTCTTCTTCCTTCTCTTCCTCCTCCTTCTTCTTCTTCCTTCTCTTCCTCCTCCTTCTTCTTCTTATTTTTCTAATTCCTTTTCTTCCTCCTCTTCCTCCTCTTCCTTTTCTTCCTTCTTCTTTCTTCTTCCTTTTCTTCTTCCTTTTCTTCCTTTTTTTCCTTGTCTTCCTTCTCCTTCTCCTTCTTCTTCCTTTTTTTCCTCTTTCTTCCAACTTCTTCCTCCTTGTTCCTTTTCTTCCTCCTTCTTCCTTTTCTTCCTTCTCCTCCTTCTTTCTTTTCTTCCTTCTCCTCCTCCTCCTTTCTTTTCTTCCTTCTCCTCCTCCTCCTTTCTTTTCTTCCTTCTCCTCCTCCTTTCTTTTCTTCCTTCTCCTCCTCCTTTCTTTTCTTCCTTCTCCTCCTTCTTTCTTTTCTTCCTTCTCCTCCTTCTTTCTTTTCTTCCTTCTCCTCCTTCTTTCTTTTCTTCCTTCTCCTCCTTCTTTCTTTTCTTCCTTCTCCTACTTCTTCCTTTTTTTTCCTTCTCCTCCTCCTTCTTCCTTTTTTTCCTTCTCCTCCTTCTTCCTTTTCTTCCTTCTCCTCCTCCTTGATCCTTCTCCTCCTCCTCCTTCTTCATTCACCTCCTTCTTCCTTTTCTTCCTTTTCTTCCTTCTCCTCATTTTTCCTTTTCTTCCTTCTCCTCATTCTTCCTTTTCTTCCTTCTCCTCCTTCTTCCTTTTCTTCCTTCTCCTCCTCCTTCATTTTCTTCCTTCTCCTCCTTCTTCCTTTTCTTCCTTCTCCTCCTTCTTCCTTTTCTTCCTTCTCCTCCTTCTTCATTTTCTTCCTTCTCCTCCTTCTTCCTTTTCTTCCTTCTCCTCCTTCTTCCTTGTCTTCCTTTTCCTCCTTCTTCTTCCTTCGCCTCCTTCTTCCTTCGCCTTCTTCCCTTTCCTCCTTCTTCTTCCTTCACCTCCTTCTTCCTTTTCCTCCTTCTACTCCTTCTTCCTTTTCTTCCTTCTTCCTTTTCCTCCTTCTTCTTCCTTTGCCTCCTTCTTCTTCCTTCGCCTTCTTCTTTTTCTTCCTTTTCTTCCTTCTCCTCATTCTTCTTTTTCTTCCTTCTCCCCCTTCTTCCTTTTCTTCCTTCTCCTCCTTCTTCCTTTTCCTCCTCCTCCTTCTTCTTCCTTTTCTTCCTCCTCATTCTTCCTTTTCTTCCTTCTCCTCCTCCTTCCTTTTCTTCCTTCTCCTCCTCCTTCCTTTTCTTCCTTCTCCTCCTCCTTCCTTTTCTTCCTTCTCCTCCTCCTTCCTTTTCTTCCTTCTCCTCCTCCTTCCTTTTCTTCCTTCTCCTCCTCCTTCTTCCTTCTCCTTCTTCCTTCGCCTCCTTCTTCTTCCTTTGCCTCCTTCTTCTTCCTTCGCCTCCTTCTTCCTTTGCCTCCTTCTTCTTCCTTCGCCTCCTTCTTCTTTTTTCGCCTCCTTATTCTTCCTTAGCCAGATATTACCTTAAAAAGTATCATTGATATCACTAATTGCATGCAGACCTTGTAGAGGGTAGAGTTGTGGAAGGGAATGCCAAAGATAGAGGTTATGACTAAGGCCTTATAGGTTGAAACGCGTCAACTGACTTAATCTGCGTTTTTGTTCACTGTGGCTATTCAATAAAATGAAGAAATTTTAAGAGCAGCAACCGGAGTGCCGATCGTTTTTTCCACATTTACAGGTTCAATCACCCTGTTCGAGGAAATAGAGCTGCAGTGACCAGCTTTGTATTGAAGAAAGCTCATGCATGGAGGCAAAGTGTAGGAGTTGCTCCATGCTGGGTAGCTGCATCGATCTGGAAGAAATACACAAAGGGCACCAATAAGAATACTTATGCCTTTTGTACTTGGACAATGTTTAGTTAACCTGGATTTCAACTCTAAGGATCAGATCAATGAAGTAATAAATAAGAGTACACAGCAGAAAATCTAATAATAAAACAGCCAAGGATTGCAGTTGGCCATGACCATATTGTGTAATTTCATAAGGGTTAAAGGTGGCATTATAACATGGTCAAGTGTGTGTTTTTTGGGAGGGGGGATTTTGATATATAAGATAGAATTGGGTGACTATTTAAGGTACTGCCTTAAGCATTAAAGGTACTATTTAAGGTACTGCTATTAAGGTACTGGTATAGCTTGAACCCAAGGTGTCAATGGAGAAATGTGTTTTTGGTCCATTAGTTGGACTTGGTGTCATGAATATGCAATAAAGTCTGGCAGCTTACCTGTCTCCATCTGTTCATTAGAGGCCTGACTCTGTTCTGGTTGCCTTTTTATCACCTCTCCTTCTTGTATGGCCCCACCCAGGCCATCCCAGGAAGTCTATATTACTGTTGCACTGCAGGTCTGCAGTGCTATTCAACCGTGTTGTTAGCTTAAGTTCCTGTCTGCAGTGTGCTACGTTTACCTTCCTGTGTACCGACCTTGGCTCATCTCTGACTTCTCCTGTTTGCCAGTTTCCCTGACCCTTGGCCTTTTCCTTGATTACCCTTGCCTGCCTGTTGCCCTGACCCCGGCTTACCCATCACTATCGCTTGCCCTGGTTGCTGCTTCCCCTCTCTCCCTGCAGAGCATGACCTTGGAGACCCCAGGGGTGGCGACCTGGATCCAGCTGCGCCGAATGCCATCCTCACCACCAGAGGCTCTGGTGAACACAAAGCTGGGTCTTAGACTCCGCACCCCGGGGAATCTTGGGCTCACGCTTCCTCTCTGATCGCAGCAGTCAGCCATAGGGTTCACTACCCTGTGGTGCATCCCTGACCCCAATGGGGTGCAATTGTCACCTGGCCAGGTGACCTGACACTTGGACTTTTCATTTCTTGTATCATCCATCTAAGACAATGGGTTCATCAGGAAAGTGGATTTGCCTTGGTGAGCCTTTATGCAAAGTTGTAAAATGGCATATTAAAATCTTAAGTCTATTAAAATTGAAAAATCGCTCAAGAGTAGACCAATGGGTAAAGGCTCCTTGGTGCGTTTTTGCATTTGCTCATGATATGACCACTACAGAGTCAATGTAGGGAAAGCCGACCGTATGGTGAGATCATACGATCACTCAGAGACATTATATGGAAAACTGACAACATGGTGAAATCCAAGTGAATGTAGAGAAAGGTCTTCAGATCCAATATAACAAAATCGGCAATGGTTTTCGGTCCATTCGGTGGAATTGGATCTCTCATCTCTTGTATTGACCAGCTAGGAGATGGGTTTATCAGAAAAGTGGATTTAGCTTGGTGATCCTTATGTGATGTCGTGAAACAGCATATCAGAATACTAAATATATGAAAATTGTGATAAAAAAATGGCTCCAGAGCAGACCAATGGCTCCTTGGTGTGTTTTTGTGTTTTGCGTGTGATGTAATCACTGAGTCAATGTAGGGAAAGCAGATGGCATGGTGAGATCATGTGATCATTTAGCCAATGTAGGGAAAGCCAACAGTGTGGTGAGATCAAGAGGTGTCAATGTAGGGAATGCTGACAGTATGGTGAGGTCATGTGATCACTCTAAACCAATGTAGAGAAAGCCAACAGTGTGGTGAGATCAAGTGGGGCTAATGTAGGGAAGGCTGACCATGTGGTGAGATCATGTGGAGCCAACGTAGGGAAGGCTGACCGTATGGTGAGATCATGTGGATCCAATGTTAGGAAAACTGACTGTATGGTGAGATCATGTGGAGCCAATGTAGGGAAAGCTGACCGTATGGTGAGATCATGTGGAGCCAATGTAGGGAAAGCTGACCGTATGGTGAGATCATGTGGGGCCAATGTAGGGAAGGCTGACCGTATGGTGAGATCAAGTGGGGCCAATGTAGGGAAGACTGACGGTATGGTGAGAGCATGTGGAGCCAATGTAGGGAAGGCTGACCGTATGATGAGATCATGTGGAGCCAATGTAGGGAAAGCTGACTGTATGGTGAGATCGTGTGGAGACAATGTAGGGAATGCTGACCCTGTGATGAGATCATGTGGAGCCAATGTAGGGAAAGCTGACCGTATGGTGAGATCATGTGGAGCCAATGTAGGGAATGCTGACCCTGTGATGAGATCATGTGGATCCAATGTAGGGAATGCTGACCCTGTGATGAGATCATGTGGAACCAATGTAGGGAAGGCTGACCGTATGGTGAGACCATATGGAGCCAATGTAGGGAAGGCTGACCGTATGGTGAGAGCATGTAGAGACAATGTTGGGAAGGCTGACCGTGTGGTGAGATCATGTGGAGCCAATGTAGGGAAGGCTGACCGTATGGTGAGAGCATGTAGAGACAATGTTGGGAAGGCTGACCGTGTGGTGAGATCATGTGGAGCCAATGTAGGGAATGCTGACCCTTTGATGAGATCATGTGGAGCCAATGTAGGGAAAGCTGAACATATAGTGAGATCATGTGGAGCCGAAGTGGGGAAAGCCAACAGTATGGAGGGATGATCTGATCCCTCAGAGCCAAAGTAGAGAAAGGTCTTTAGAACAATATAATAAAATTGTGCAATATTTTAAAGCTAAATATCAGAACTGTAGAATATTTGGGCACTGTTATAATAGAGTAATATATAATACGTGTATATTAGTCAAGGTTTTGCCTCTTCACAATTCATCTCCTCTAAAGGAATTACATTTTTTAGCTTTGCAATCTTTCCTAGTATTAAAAATTCGACAATGAACTTCTTTATTTCGGCTAATTGCCCAAGACTGGTAATCTAGAGCAAGCGTCCATCTACCTAATCTCTCCCCTCTAGCGCAGGCTTCATTTACCGGGCCCAGCCATGCTTTACAACCCTTGATTTTGTACGTTTTTCTATTTTTGAGTCACTCAGACTTAAAATTCCAAAACGTGTAATTTCCTCCTGAAACGAAAGACTGTTTTTTCCAGCTTTTCCCCTCACCTCTGCCGACCCCGACACAGGGGGGGGGGGGTACCTCGTTCTGCTTAAACCTTCTTAGCCCAGGAATAATGCGGGCCCTGCTATTTTAAACTTGCATTATTTGCTTGTGTGCAGCATGTCGGGGGGGAGATGAAAGGGTAATTTCATGCCGCCATACTTAGCGACACGCAGGTATGTTCCGTGAGTGGATTTTAAATGGTATATACTTATAGAGCACCTGGCGTGGGAATCCACATTGACAATCTGGGTAATTTTATAAAAATGGAAAGCGCATTTCCCGTTGTGACCATGATGGTTTTTACCTGGTTTTCGTACAAATACATGGTTGCCAATTTTGTTTTCAAAGCAAAAATAAGTGTTGCTCAGCCAGGCATGAGCCAAAATTTAATTTTTATTGGTGGTCTTGAACCACTTTATAATAGGTATTGGTAGAGGCAGGTGATCAAAATATGGACCAAGCCATTACTTAAGGCCAATTGGCCTGCATTCGCCATTAAGGCAGGGGCAGGGCACCACAGGAGAAACTGGTTTAATGCAGTGGATGGTGCCATCTCTAGCCTTGCTTTTGGAAGCTAGGTAATCCAATGAGTGGCGCCATGGCTAGTTTTGCCTTTGGAAAAAAGGGTTAATACAATGGATGATGCCATCTCTAGCCTTGCTTCTGGAAGCTGATTATTGCAATGAATGCTACCATCTCTAGCCTTGTTTTTGGAAACTGGTTTAATACAATGGATGGAGCCATCCCTAGGTTTGCTTTTTGGAAACTGGCTAATCCATTAAATGGTGCCATCTCTAGCCATGTCTTTGGAAACTAGGTAATGCAATAGAATAGATGGTACCATCTTCAGCCTTGCTTTTGGAAACTGGGTAATTCAATGAGTGGCACCATGGCTAACCTTGCCTTTGGAAACTGGTTAATACAATGAATGGTGACATCTCTAGCCTTGTTTTTGGAAACTGTTTAATCCAATAGATGGTGCCATCCCTAGTCTTGCTTTTGGAAACTTGTTTAATGCAATGGTTGGAGCCATCTCTAGCTTTGCCTTTTGGAAACTGACTAATCCAGTAGCCTTGTCTTTGGAAACTGGGTAATGCAATGGATGGTGCCATCTCTAGCCTTGCTTCTGGAAGCTGATTATTGCAATGGATGGCGCCATCTCTAGCTTTACTTTTGGAAATTGGTTAATCCAATGGATGGCACCATTGCTAGCCTTGCATTTGGAAGCTGGTTAATGCAATGGATGACGCCATCTCTAGCTTTGCCTTTTGGAAACTGGGTAATCCAATGAGTGGTGCCATGGCTAGCCTTGTCTTTTGGAGTAATGGATAATACAATGGATGGTGCCATCTCTACCCTTGCTTTTAGAAACTGGGTAATGCGATGAATGCTGCCATCTCTAGATTTATTTTTGGAAACTGTTAATTCCAATGAATGGCGCCTTTGCTAGCCTTGCTTTTGGAAACTGGTTTAATGCAATGGATAGTGCCATCTCTAGCTTTGCCTTTGGAAACTGGGTAATCCAATAAATGGTTCCATCTCTAACCTTGTATTTGGAAACTAGGTAATCCAATATATTGTGCCATCTTCAGCCTTGCTTTTGGTCTGGAAACTGGGTAATTCAATGAGTGGCACCATAGCTAGTCTTGCCTTTGGAAACTGGTTAATACAATGGATTATGTCATCCCTAGCCTTGCTTTTTGAAACTGGGTTATGCAATGGATGGCGCCATCTCTAGCTTTATATTTGGAAATTGGTTAATGCAATGGATGGCGCCATTGCTAGCCTTGCTTTTGGAAACTGGTTTACTGCAATAGGTGGTGACATCTCTAGCCTTATTTTTGGAAACTGGTTTAATGCAATGGATGGAGCCATCCCTAGGTTTGCTTTTTGGAAACTGGCTAATCCATTAAATGGTGCCATCTCTAGCCTTGTCTTTGGAAACTAGGTAATGCAATAGAATAGATGGTACCATCTTCAGCCTTGCTTTTGGAAACTGGGTAATTCAATGAGTGGCACCATGGTTAACCTTGCCTTTGGAAACTGGTTAATACAATGAATGGTGACATCTCTAGCCTTATTTTTGGAAACTGGTTTAATGCAATGGATGGAGCCATCCCTAGGTTTGCTTTTTGGAAACTGGCTAATCCATTAAATGGTGCCATCTCTAGCCATGTCTTTGGAAACTAGGTAATGCAATAGAATAGATGGTACCATCTTCAGCCTTGCTTTTGGAAACTGGGTAATTCAATGAGTGGCACCATGGCTAACCTTGCCTTTGGAAACTGGTTAATACAATGAATGGTGACATCTCTAGCCTTGTTTTTGGAAACTGTTTAATCCAATAGATGGTGCCATCCCTAGTCTTGCTTTTGGAAACTTGTTTAATGCAATGGTTGGAGCCATCTCTAGCTTTGCCTTTTGGAAACTGACTAATCCAGTAGCCTTGTCTTTGGAAACTGGGTAATGCAATGGATGGTGCCATCTCTAGCCTTGCTTTTGGAAACGTGTTTAATGCAATGGTTGGAGCCATCTCTAGCTTTGCCTTTTGGAAACTGACTAATCCAGTAGCCTTGTCTTTGGAAACTGGGTAATGCAATGGATGGTGCCATCTCTAGCCTTGCTTCTGGAAGCTGATTATTGCAATGGATGGCGCCATCTCTAGCTTTACTTTGGGAAATTGGTTAATCCAATGGATGGCACCATTGCTAGCCTTGCATTTGGAAGCTGGTTAATGCAATGGATGACGCCATCTCTAGCTTTGCCTTTTGGAAACTGGGTAATCCAATGAGTGGCGCCATGGCTAGCCTTGTCTTTTGGAGTAATGGATAATACAATGGATGGTGCCATCTCTACCCTTGCTTTTAGAAACTGGGTAATGCGATAAATGCTGCCATCTCTAGATTTATTTTTGGAAACTGTTAATTCCAATGAATGGCGCCTTTGCTAGCCTTGCTTTTGGAAACTGGTTTAATGCAATGGATAGTGCCATCTCTAGCTTTGCCTTTGGAAACTGGGTAATCCAATAAATGGTTCCATCTCTAACCTTGTATTTGGAAACTAGGTAATCCAATATATTGTGCCATCTTCAGCCTTGCTTTTGGTCTGGAAACTGGGTAATTCAATGAGTGGCACCATAGCTAGTCTTGCCTTTGGAAACTGGTTAATACAATGGATTATGTCATCCCTAGCCTTGCTTTTTGAAACTGGGTTATGCAATGGATGGCGCCATCTCTAGCTTTATATTTGGAAATTGGTTAATGCAATGGATGGCGCCATTGCTAGCCTTGCTTTTTCAAACTGGTTTACTGCAATAGGTGGTGACATCTCTAGCCTTATTTTTGGAAACTGGTTTAATGCAATGGATGGAACCATCTCTAGCTTTGCCTTTGGAAACTGACTAATCCAATAGCCTTGTCTTTGGAAACTGGGTAATCAAATGAGTGGCGCCATGGCTAGTCTTGCCTTTGGAAAAAAGGGTTAATACAATCGATGGTGCCATCTCTAGCCTTGCTTTTGGAAACTGATTAATGCAATGAGATGGCACCATTCCTAGCCTTGCTTTTGGAAACTGGTTTAATCCAATGGATAGTGCCATCAGTAGCCTTGCTTTTGGAAACTGGTTTATTGCAATAGGTGGTGCCATCTCTAGCCTTGTCTTTGGAAACTGGATAATGCAATAGACGGTACCATCTTCAGCCTTGCTTTTGAAAACCAATGGATGGTCTCATCCCTAGCCTTGCTTTTTGGAAACTGGTTTAATGCAATGGATAACGCCATCTCTAGCTTTACTTTTGGAAGCTGGTTGATGCAATGGATGGAGCCATCTCTAGCTTTGCCTTTGTAAACTGGGTAATCCAAAGGATGGCACAATTTTTAGCCTTCCTTTTGTAAATGCGATGGATGGAGCCATTGATGGCCTTGCTTCTGGAAGCTTATTATTGCAATGAATGCTGCCATCTCTAGCTTTATTTTTCGAAATTGGTTAATCCAATGGATGGCGCCTTGCTTTTGGAAACCGTTTTTTTTCAATAGGTGGTGACATCTCTAGCCTTGTTTTTGGAAACTGTTTAATCCATTGGATAATGCCATCGCTAGACTTGTTTTTGGTTATAGAAGAGTTAGCTGTTAAATAAAAATAAATAAATAACTGATTCATTTTTGGCAGCAAGAAACTAAAGGCCATTGTACTCCATATTTGGAGTACCAGTTCTGTATATTTGCCTACAGCTATGGCAGCCAATACCCAGATTTTTTTCTGGTGGGACTGATCGCTGCTGTTCACGACCCCAGTAACAAGATCTCCATCATTGGTTGTCCTCAAAGGATCTAGCAGAGCTCTTCTGCCTGCTGAACTTTCACTATGGAGTTTGGAAACCCAGCATTGTGGTGCCATCCTTATGATGTGTGTATGGGTGTGGGGGGGGGGGGGGGGGGGGTTGGCGGCTTAGATACGAAAACAAGCTTTCAGAAAGTAGTAGCACAAAGTTCAGCTTGG
The DNA here is from genome assembly GCA_029574335.1 of Rana kukunoris. Taxonomy (NCBI): domain Eukaryota; kingdom Metazoa; phylum Chordata; class Amphibia; order Anura; family Ranidae; genus Rana; species Rana kukunoris. Next base: position 6,989 of record JAJQKJ010002382.1, on the reverse strand, counting down.
CGAAGAAATCTTAGAAAAGACCCAGAGAAAGGAAAATCTTTGGGTAAAGTTTTTTTTACGCAAATTTCAATGTAATTTTCCAAGCCTTCTTTCATACGATGTAGCGGTTGGCTTGTGGAGGTAGATGAGTCCTTGGAAAGGCAGATAAAAGTTCCAGAATAGACGCCGGAGACAGACGGAGTGAGGAGAACCTTGTCTCCTATTCTCTTTTATAACAACTGCCTTTCATAAAGATCCCCCTTCAATGTAGATTTCACTAAAAGAGACGGCAGAACCATCTTTTGAAGATTAGGGCTCATTATAAGCGCCGTGTTTTGCCTTTCTGCTGAGATGGGAAGGGGGGTGGGGGGGGGGAGATCGTAGCCAAAGGCGCTAATAAGGTGTATCCAGCTTGTATAAGGTGACCCAGGGACAGATTACAGTAAGTGAGAGAGAATTATCCTAAGATAGCGATTCATTTGGTAAAATAGAGGTCTGTTTTATGTATTATTGAAGGTGCTTATTATTCCCGGAGAGGGTGGAATCATGGGGGAAATGGATAAAATACCAGGAACAATGGCTCCTTCATGGCGTGATTCCGTGGAAATTAGCCTGACCATTCATGTGAATAACAATGAGGCTGGTGTAGAGGGCTGAGTAATAAGATCTGAATTTTATACAAGGCTTTTTTTTATAAATTTGACTTGGAAATGGGTGGAAAATGATGATGAGCAGATCAGTCTTAAAGGAACGCTCCACTGTAGGAAATATTTACTAGTTTGTGTCAAGTGTATAACAATGAAAATGGAGAGTAGCAATTTATATCGCGGGAAGGAGGCTGCTCCATCCCTGATGCACTGGACAAAATATATCTTCCATGGGACTTTGTTGCAGCAATAAAAATTACACAATTACAAATTTGGTGTAAAAACTAGGGTTGTCCCGATACCACTTTTTTAGGACCGAGTACAAGTACCGATACTTTTTTTCATGTACTCGCCGATACCGAATACTGATACTTTTTTTTAAATGTGTCCCCAAATGCAGCCATGTCCCCCCACAGATGCAGCCACGCGTCCCCCCACCAGATGCAGCCACGTCCCCCCACAGATGCAGCCACGTCCCCCCACAGATGCAGCCACGTCCCCCCACAATGCAGCCACGTCCCCCCACAGATGCAGCCACGTCCCCCCACAGATGCAGCCACGTCCCCCCCACAGATGCAGCCACGTCCCCCCACAGATGCAGCCACGTCCCCCCACACCGTATATGCAGATGCCGCCACCGCTGACGCCTAGGGGAACATTACAGCTTTCATTTGAATAGCTGTGTGTTCCCCGCCGCGCCGCGTATAGACACTTCCCCTTGCTCGGGCACTTTGATAGACAGATCACCCATCCAATCCTGGGGACGGGTAATCTGTCTATCAAAGTGCCCGAGCAAGGGGGAGTGTCTATAAGCGGCACAGCGGGGAACACAGAGCTATTCAAAGGAAAGCTGTAATGTTACCCGCGCTGATTAACTAGGCGACAGCGGCGTTGCGGTATGCTGTATGCGGAGGCGTGGTGACCGCGGCGGCGCGGGGGGTAGTATCGGATCTGGCATCGGGGGCATTTGCAACGGGACAACCCTGGTAAAAACATAAAAACTTGTCAGGTCACCTGTGGCCAGATGACCGATGCACCCCGTTGGAGCCACAAGGTAGTGCACCACAAGGTAGTGAACCCTATGGCAGACTGCTGCGGATGGAACACAGAGTGGATATGGAAGGCAGGTCCACTGGAGCACAAACAGGGATCCCACAGGAAGCTTGAGCCTAAGATTCCCCAGGGCGCGGAGTCCAAGATCCAGCAGATATTCAGCAGAGCCCCTAGTGGTGATGATGGCCTTAGCTGCAACTGAATCCAGGTCGCGGCCCCCCGAGTCCCCTAACTCATGTTCCGTAGAGGAGAGAAGGGAACCAGCCACTCAGGATAGAAGAGATACTGAGGGGTAAGCCAAGGTCAGGGT